>BLKR01001618.1:0-268019 GCA_011170035.1 Teleogryllus occipitalis
CATATACAACATATTTGACTCGTCATACACGATTGTAATTGTATTTGTGACTCAATAAATATTATTATTATTATTATTATTAAAACCCAAAGACTGTAGTGTACCTTGATGAGACATGGATCTATATGAATGGTAAAAGAGCCCTTTGATAATGTATATTACTGAAAATATATATATTAAATGTATATTACTTATTTGTAAAAATTATGAGACAAAAATATCATTTTCATTAGGTTCAACTACTTATTCGTGGCAACTACCATTAAAGGCACCAGTAAAAGAGTAATTAAAAGACCACCAGAGGGAAGGAGGTTAGTTGTGGTTCATGTAGGAACAAGAGAAGATTTTGTACTAGGTACAAATGTTTTCAGTTTTAATGGCATTATGTACAAACTGAGGCATGTGTACGAAGCATGACATTTTGTAGGTGCTGGTCTGATATATGCTACTGACCTAAAAAGGGGGCAAGATTATCACGGAGCAATGAACAGTTCTCCTTTTGAATCCTGGGTTAAGAAACAACTGATTCCTTGCATTCGCAATTTAAGACCTTGCATCATTGTCATGGATAATGCTTCATACCATTCAAGGCAGGTAGAGAGGCATCCAACAACAAAGTGGCGAAAGGATCAACTGATTGTAAGTATCAGAAATGAAATGAAACTATTGTGCTTAATGAAATAAGTAATGTAACCAAAGAAAATTATTTTTAGGAATGGCTGAACCAGCAAGGAGTACGAATGCCAGAAGCTGCAAATAAAATCTCACATGTTGCCCTGGCGAGCCAACATTGTGAAAGGATAAAAAGGTACCACGAGATACATATCAGTGCGTTAAAGAATACATTTCATTAATATTTTGCATCATATTATCTTGTTCTGTTGCATCATTGTAATTCAATATTAAAATATATACTTTAAATATGTACAAATATATGCGTCTACACTTGTGATAAATAAATGATATATAAATCTAATAAATAACTGACCTCAGCAATGTATTGGTAAGGGTATGTAGTTGATGACATGCTGGCTGCAGAAGGGCACACAGTTTTGAGGCTGCCACCATATCATTGCAAATTCAATCCTATTGAACATGTGTGGGGCACTTCAAAAGGGTACTACCACAAAACTGTACGTGAAAGGCCTGGGCAAGGAATGGAGAGAACTAAAGCTGTGTGGAATGAGGCAATAAATCAGGTAAAGTTTTCAATACACCATTATAGAAAAATGGTAAATATATGATAACAGTTATGATTATAATTTTTTTCAAAATTAGTAAAACAAGAAAATAGAAAATTATGTTATGGCATTAACAGGGTCACACCAGAAATGTGGAAGAATTCAGTGGAACATGCAGAAAAAATTATTGAAGAGTATTATGAAAAAGAGGCAGTGGAAGAAGATTATGAAGAAATAGTAGTAAATTTGAGCAGTGCTAGTGGAACTGACACAGCTGAAGAAGGCACAGGAGAGGAAGGGGACACAATTCCATTTGAGCCAATCCCAGGAACATCTTCAATGTGAAAAAATTGAAAAAAATATTAGAGATTCCACAACTTCATCTCAAGAAACATCTGACATATTAATACAACCACCCACAGTTGTTAGAGAACATGTTGGGACCCCCTGTGCAACAGTACAGGTAAGAACTGGAAAATACTCCATTGAGAATTGAAGAAAATTTCATTTCATTAACACATTCTCCCAATTTTCAGTCAATTGTTCGTGCCCGTGCTTCAGTTGTATGTTTGGATCGAGTACGATTGCAAAAGTGAAAACAGCGAGTAAGCATTAAAGCGTTTGGAATAAATGTGATAATCTTGTAAAATATGTAACTCAATATTTCAGATGTGCCTCAAATTATAAAACTCCTGCCTCCGTAAAGCGACCACCAAGTCAAGTTTAAGAACAAATTTGGTTACACTGTGCTCCGGAAAAGGTATAGCTTGAATTTACTCGATTATGGAATTGTGGTTATTGCAAGTTGTTACATTAATATTATTACATTACAGTCAATTGTTCCTGCCTGTGCTTCAGTTGTGCGTTTGGATCAACTAGGGTTGCAAAAGTGAAAACAGTGAGTGAGCATTAAAGCGTTTGGAATAAAAGTAATAATTTTGTAAAATATGTAACTTAATATTTCAGATGTGTCTCAAATTATAAAACTCCTGCCTCCGTAAAGCAACCACCAAGTCAAGTTTAAGAAAAAATTTGGTTACACTGTGCCCCAGAAAAGGTATTGCTTGAATTACTTGATTATAGGTGTGTGATTATTGCAGGTTGTAAATTAATATTTTTAAATTACAGTCAATTTTTCCTGCCAGTGCTTCAGTCACTCGGTTTGGTCTGAGAACAGTTGCAATGTGAAAGAAGTGAGTGTGCATTAATAGTTTTAATATGAGTGTGAGATCCTGAGTGAACTCCTGCCTTCTTAATTCAACCAAAGACACTAGTTAAGAGCACCATTTCATTAACATTAATTAACCCCAATGAATTAACAGTTAATCAATTTCCTTTACATTATCCCTGTAATACAATTAATCATTACTGCCAATGCCTCTGAGTTTGTGTTCAGTTTAAGTACGGATGCTAAGTGATATAAATGAATGCACTTCAAAGATTTGACATGTGTGTGAAACATACATTACATTTATAAATGTTTCAGATATGCAATAATGGAGTTCAGAACATACATCATTTTATTTAGATGTTTTGTTCAAATGGTAATCAGTTGTTAAGTGAAATTAGTAAGTATTTATTTCATGATATTATTTGGCATGATATAGAGTAAAATTTAATGTTTACTACTGATGCGCTATATTACTTTTTGGTTATTAACATTTCATTTTAAGTTATTTTTCAGTGATTTTCTATTTATGTTTGTAAATTTTATTGGTTTTGTAGGTAAATTTTTTTGGTTACATATTATATTGAATACTGTAATGTGAAGCAAAAATTCTTGGGCCAACTTTTCTTCTGGACAATTTTGTTTTTCATATGTTGCAGGAGTTTGAAGTAATATATAAGTTAAGTAGCAATTTTTTTTTTAAATGTGATAATTCCTTTTTTATTTTTTTGTTTTTCATTGCAAGAACATAATTTCCTAGGAATAATTTTTGATCTTATAACAATAACATGTCTGTTTATTGAATTTATCATGATTGGACAATAGATACTGCATTGATTGTTCTATGTTGCAGGGTTGCTGTGTTTACCAGATTATTCATTTTCTAAATATGGAATTTTTTATGTATATTATTTTATGTATTGTAAATGTCTCCATTATTTTGACTTATGTTTCTGTATGCATGCTAGAAATCGGCCCTCAGTCGTCATCCTGATCGGGAGGATGGGTATGCTAACAATATATGTAAAATTTTCAAGTAGTTTATTAATTTGTAAAGTCAGCCAAATTTCTTAATGTTGATTTTTAATGATAATATTTTCACAATCCAATTGAGGATTAATTCACTTTCTTATTCAATTTTTTTATATATATGGTAGCATACTTACTGCTTTGTTTTCTCCGATCACTTAAGGTAAATGCCGGGATGTTTTGTAATGTTTGTAAGCCCAGGGACATTAGGCTTTAAAATTGTTGTAAAAATTCAATAATTTTTGTGAAAATAAATTGCTGTGGATCATCGGTTTTCAAGAAATTTTAATGACTGCTCCTTGCAATTTGTCATTAAAATTGACCACGGTGCATCAGTTTATTCTTTACTGAACCTTCACATTATATCAAATCATATATCTGATCAATTCAATTTTCATGAAATTTCAAACATTGTCATTTTCATACAGTAGATTTGTTCATTCCTTAGATATGCTTTGATCGTGGTCATGTGTCGATATTACGTGCATAAAACCATTATTATACAAATATTTCTAGTTCAGTAAAGAATAGTTTTATTTCACTTCATTGTGTACTGTTTGAAAATTAAAATTATTTTGAGTCTTGCATTTCATTTCATCTTTATTCTATAAATTCCGTTTATACCTTTTTTTCCAATATATTATAAAATAACATTCTACTATTTAATTTATTCTTCAGTTTCAATAAGATTTTATTAATTCTGAGAGTTCAAATATTTTTAAATTTATAAGTAATTTAATTAAAAGTATTATATTTAATATTATAATTAATAAGAACAAATTTCATATATAAATTATAAATTAAATTATTTTACCATATGCCTGTTGCGATTTATAAGTCGTAAAACAACATTAACAAATCATTTCAGCATATCTAGATTTTTGAAGGCGACTACGTACATTTAAACAAGTCGCGTCGGCGCTTTCGCGTTTTATTTCGATGAGGTTGGCAGTGCCGAAACTCCGCCATCTTGAATTTTTAGGGTCTTTTCTTACGTGGAAACACCTATACCACGGTGTGCGCTAGGGTTGCCAACCATGTTCATGTAAAAGGGAGGACAAGCGACAAGCAAAAAACACTTTTCGTTTTATAAATATTGAATTCAGACTAACCTCAGCTCTATTTCTTTCTTCTCTCCATTTGCGATTCAAGTGAAAAGATTCGTTCACGAAATGCACATGATGATTGTCTGAGCGTCTCTTTCTACCTTTTAATCGCTAGATACACTAACATGCATGCGTTTATCAGCGTTGAGAAAAAGGATATTCATGCTTTCTATTGTAAATTAAACAAACGAAACAACGTAGTAGATGTTGGTCATGTGATATAATAAATGTCAAAAAAAGGTTTAAAATTTACTAAAAGGAGGACATTTAAAATAAAAGGAGGACTAGAGGACATTTTACGTTAATGAAGGACTGTCCTTCCAAACGGAGGACGGTTGGCAACCCTAGTGTGAGCTGCATATGACACCTACTACTGCTTTGCAGATGACTTACTAGTTCTTCCAGTTCCCAGAGTTCTAAATAGGTGTCTTTCCCCCCCTTAATGATTACTACTAGGCCAAAATGTGCAACATTACACTGACCGATAAAAATTCTCATTCTCTTTTTCATAAATTGATGGCTTACTACACAAACCTTTTATGCCTACTCATGGTCATTTTTGTGTTCATATCATTTTTGGAGACCTCTGGTATCTACCTGAACAAAAGATGTATGCATATTTGAAAGGGATCCGACATTTCCCCAAAAAACAAGCATTGTCGCACCTTGACAAACTTTTAACCTTCGTTTTCTCGAAACTACAAATTCTGGGCATGCAATACGACTGCACTAACCTATCGATAAACACTATTTTCTTCTTTTAAAATATCGCGATTTAGAAACCACATGGGACATTTTCTTCGTTTTCTACGCGAATTTTCTCGTACCCAAGGTAGTCTGTTCCAGAGTCTAAATACAGTTCACGACTAACAAACGAAAAGAACATGATTTAGAACATAAAATAAAGGGTATGAATAAAAGAAAATTCACGTATGGATGACTGAACTCAAACACACGAGATTTGACTTGCATGATATTCCACGAACCTAAAAACATTACTATCTAGCTCAGGGACGTTCAACAGAGAACTTCGCAATCGTGCCTCATCCCCTCCTCGCCACCCAAACGCTCCATTTCCAGCAACCAACGCAGCTACCGTTTCCGCCCCGTCGCCGCGGAGCACACGCTGCCCGCCGGGCTGCTTCGGCCACCGCCGGCGGCGAGGGAGATGAAGTCCACCCCCATGGGCGGCGCGCGTGGCCTCGCCGCCCGCTTCGCTTAGCAACGCCCGCGTCGATACGCTGGGGCGGGACGCCCGCGCCCATCGCCGCCACCACCGCCGACGCCAACACCCACGCCCACGCCGTCGCAGTCGTCGATGCCGACACCCACGCCGACACCAACGCCGACACCAACGCCGACACCAACGCCGACACCAACGCCGACACCAACGCCGCCACCAACGCCGACACCAACGCCGACACCAACGCCGACACCAACGCCGACACCAACGCCGACACCAACGCCGACACCAACGCCGACACCAACGCCGACACCAACGCCGACACCAACGCCGACACCAACGCCGACACCAACGCCGACACCAACGCCGACACCAACGCCGACACCAACGCCGACACCAACGCCAACGCCCACGCCAACACCCACGCCGCCGGTCTGGCCACGCGCGGCCGCGCCGGCCCTGCCGGAGAACCGGTCGCTCAGGGGCGGCCAACGCGGCGGGGCGGCGGGCCCCGCGACTGCCTCGCTACCAGCGGACCGGAACGCCCGCTTCCACCGCCACCGTCTCCCCGCCACGCGCCGCGCGCCCGCGCGGAGGTCGCCGGACGCGAAAACGAACGGCCATTACGACGGGGGAGGTGGTTACGGCTTCATTTGCAAGTGGCAAAATGCATGTTGTTAGGCAGCTCTTCTGGCAATTTAATACTAAAGCCCCAAGCGGCGAAGAGGATTGGGAAAATCTGATGTTAGATGTTCGGAGAAGTGGATTTTGCACTCTTCCAGTAATACGTCTGCCTAGGGAATACAACAAACACACCAAAAGCCTTGTGGCGATTCACGGACTGATGTGCAAAATGTAATTCGTGGAATAAGTTAATGGTTATACTTGGACCGAGATTGTTATATGCATTCATGTGAGAAATTCCAGGTTTGCCCGTGAATTCCAACCGAGAATGCGAGGGTTCGTGTTTCATGAGTATACATATTCCGATGCACTAAACGTTCTCCGATCCGGCTCTGAATATGCATTACTACATTAGAATAATCCAGACGGGGAAAAATAACATTGAATTTAACTGCTATTATAGCGATTTTTCTCTGAAGTATTTTCCGAGAATTTTCAATTTCCAATGGCATAACTTGCGGTAGAAAAACTTATTTAAAACAGTACAAGTTACTGAAGGTACAGTAGACAAACACACACAAATAGTTGTATATACTACTTTATAATTTGACATTAATACGAACATTTATCGATATTGCCGCCGAATTTATTATAGTATAGACTTTTTTCAGTCTCAGAATGCAACAGAAGACCAGAAAATACAACACCAAGATTGGAAGAAGGCGAATTTGATTTTTCTCAATAGTTCGATTTTTCTCAATCTATACCTAAAATTTTATCCTCAAATACTATCAAAATTCGTTTCTTTCTCCCTTCCCCCTTTTCTCTGTACGATGCCATCGTGAGAGCAAAGACTACTTCCGAGGACGAGAATCAACGTTCCCCCAGAACGCTCGCCCGGTCGGTCACGCGCAATCAACGCCTGCGCCCGAGCCCCTCGACGTCCTCCAGCGGCCGTGAGCGCATAAACATATCCCATTACTTCGATAAAAAGCGCTCTCGGCGCGCAAACGCAATTACTCGCCGGGAGCGCCCCGCGAGCGCCTCCGCTCAGCTGCGCTCGCATTAACCGCGCGCTCGCGCCAGCGGCTGCGTCGCGGAGTGGACGCTAAAGGGGCCGCCGCCAGCGCCTTGGAAGCGTCTTGCGACCGCTCATGTGAATTGGTATACTTTGGGTAGTGCATACACTGTCAGAAATTACATTAAATTTAATATAGATTTAAGGTACAACTGTACTTGAATTTTAATGTACTTTACACATTAAAGGAAGATTAATGTACCTGTACATTAAATTTAATACATTAAAATCAATATAGATTTCATGTACGACTTTACGAGTCTACATTTAATTTAATTGTACAAAATTACATTAAATGTAAAGTACACGTACATTTACGTTCCTATATGTGTACATTAAATTTAATGTACGTACATGATAATTACTTTAACGTACTTTACATTAAAAGTAAAACAGAAATTTCTGGGTGTACTTAGGCAATTTCGAACGTTAAAAACGTTTAAAATATCGAACTTTCGAACAATGCGTAATTGTTAATGAGTGAAATAATTCGGGTTCGGTGATGTACCGGTGAGCGTATCCGAGTGGTATATCCAAGTTCACGTGTTCAAACCCGATCGAAGCGATTTTTAAGGTTGGAAAAATTCTTCGTACGCCTTCCTGCGGAGGGGAAGTAATCTGTCTCGTGTAGATTTAGTGCATGTAAAAGATCCTCAAGCCTAACAGAAGCCTCTGAGCAAAACTTTTATTCGCCTATTTTGTCGTCTAAGTGCTACTTTCTTTCTCTGCTAGATAGCGAAAGGAGCATGGAAAAATTTGTGTGATTAGGCAGAAGAGCGGGCCTGAAGACCTGAGCCTCATGTAAAATAAAACATCATTGATTAATTTATTGAAAGTATTCACAAATAAGTCCTTATGTGCATTGATCCTTATTTAATATCTAAATTGGGTACATTTTCGGGGGGGCGTGACCCCACTGGGTACCGTGGCTCAGTGCGAGTGGCGCGGTAGCGGACGAGAACGGGTGCAGTGGCAGGTGGCTGCGCGGACTCGTACGTCCCAGTTCGGGTTTTCCTGCGCCCGTGTTATGAGAATAAACCCTTAGCATCCGTTGAAGGAAGCCGAGGATAGCAGGAAGTCGAGCGAGAAGAATTCCACTTCAGCGGAAATATTTGCCTTTTCAATTAATGAAAATTGGTATCATTTCCTCTCAAAGCAACTTAAAATATGGATTTCGCCGGTACTTTCCTGTCTGGAGAACGTGGGATACGAAAAGGCGCTTATGATTTTTGTAGTCCCCTCAAGAGTGTACGAAGCATTGCAGCGTTTTCATATTTGTTATCATTGTGGTGACATTAAAACTCTTGCACTTGACGCATTATGGGGCACAACATGAGTTACATTATGGTTTGACTAAGAAATGGTATAAAAAGGCAAACACCATTTTGCTCGTCAATGTTCGGCTTTAATAAACCTCACCCCCGATTGTCCAGTATGTGCCTACTTTCGAACACCAAATAAAAATAATCTGACAAGCAACCTGCGGCGCCGCCTCTCGTAAGGGCGCTGGTAAACAAACCCCGCGTCAGCAACCTGTTCGCTCGTTACGTTGGGCCGATTCCAGAACGGCCAGCCCGCGCCTTGGTCAACCGGCGCGAAACGGCGCCAGTTCGCGCGCCGCAATCGTGTTGGGAAAGCCGTTTGAGCCGCTTGTAAGCCCGGACTCAAATATATTAGGCTTTGAGTAATAATAATAAAAATGATAATAATAATAATAATAATAATAATAATAATAATAATAATAATAATAATAATACGCCTATTAGCAAAAATGTTCTCTCCCCTGGAAATAATGGACAACCCGCGTCACAAACGAACATACATTTTAACACTTAGGCATTAATTACAACACATTTTCTGAATATTTAAGAAATTCCATTCTATTTTATAATAATTTCCAGTTATTTTTTCTCTTCTCTCTCTTGTCGAGATGTTCAGGCTGCAAACATGAATTCAAACTACAGCCAAATCGTAATTGTTAGGCGTGGAAGACGGGAGCATCAGATACGCTCTTATTCGTTATACAACACACTCACTTCAAGGAATGGGTATGTGCCATATGGGGCTTGAAATTCCATGCATGTTTATACGAGTACTTGCAAAAAAAAAAAGTTTAACATCGACCTATATTTTTAGGTATTTACAATTATTCTTGTCGAATCCCCGAGGCTGCAACCCTGAACACGCAATCAATCAGGTCTGTGCAACCGGCCCTGTGTCCCAATTCCCGAAGAGCGTTAACAGAGTCCGTCCATTATCGCCGACCAAGGAAAACCAGCGAGTGGCACATTTTCCATGAAAATGTATCTCAAGTTGTTTCCACAATGACGTACTATCATCGACTCGCGTCGTTTTACGCAATCGCCCGCGAACTATCGGCGAAAATTGCTTCGAGATTGGTGCGGTTAAATGCGCAAATGCGCTTCTACCCGGCGATTTGACAGAAAAAACTTTCGTTTATGAAGTAGGAATGGAGAAATTGAATTTCAGCGGTGGTGGGTTCCCTTATTTGGTAATGGTTTTTGAATATCCCGTACAGAAATAACAGAAAAAAATCACTTTGAGGAATACTGAAACACTTCAAAGGACACTTCACCAAAAAAGAGCACGTTCAAGACATTACCACTTATTAAAATCCAATCTCTAAACGTCAATTCTACAATACAGTCCCAGAAACTTTACAACCTTAAGTAGTTCTGAGAATTATTCGCGGAAAACCACACACTTTCCGCAAGGAACAGTCATTCTTTTGCGCAAATATTTGAAATACAATCTCTCATACTTCAGAGCAAACCTGCAAAAGATCACATTAAAGAATATCATTTTCACTTCCTTTTAAAACTAGAAAACACTTAACTTTCCTGTAATACAAAAACACGTACTCTAAGTGGCCTGGAATGTTATTCACATGATATTGCTACTCCCAATTCCACTGACAAAATACCTGGCAAACACGTTTAAGATGCGAGGGCAGGAAAGGGCAAAGGGGAAGGTTGGAGGTTACGTCTACACCACTTGGATGGCCGGACGAGCGGGAAAATCTCGTCAAAAGTTTTAACCAGACCGGGCGTTTAAACTGCGCTTAGGAAGACCGGCAAGACAACGTGCTCTTTAATAATTAAATTCACCAGCCATACGGACACCGCCTCACGCGCTGGCTTTTTCTCTCGGCTCCAGGAGGCGCCCTCCGCTCGCGGAATTAGAGCACCTCTTGAAGCGGTGGCGGCGGCGGCGGCACAGGGGTGGGGGTCGCGAGCGAGGAAATACCAAGGGAAGAAAATCAAGTGGACACGCTGTCGGCTTGTTCTGAGAGGGACTTCCGCCGTGGCGAAACCAGAATTGCGGGAGCGCGGTCGTCAAGCAATTTTCATTCATGAAAAAGGGAGCGCGAACCTAGAAAATGGGTAATTCTCTTCTCTCCAATGGTGTTTTTTCCGTGGGCTGTAAATATTTTTTGCGATACGTAACGAGAACGAGTGGCTTTTTGAAGGATGTGGTTACTTTGATTCCAATTCCATAACTCGTTCCTGAAGTGTGTTTTCCTCGTTCAGCACTTTTATGTATTTTCAAAGATGGCCTTTTAAGTTCCACGTAATCTCCCGTCTTCTTTCTCACTAACTTGACTTTCAAACGCTAAAGAGAAGTTGCAATTTATGGATATAATAACATAAGTAACAAGACAGTCGATTGAAGGTGGCAAGTTTTTTTATTTTATTTTTTGAGTGTGAAAATGAGCGAGACTCCATAAAATCAAATGAAAGAGGTAGAGATTAAATTAACGCTGTTTTGCAGGCCTATTCGAAGAGGTAACCGACACGCTGAAGAAGAAAAGGGTTACATGACTTCTAAAAAGGGCGAAGGCGAGAGAAGGAATCGAGAAAGCACGCTGCGAACAGACGCGGCTGCAGAGCATCCAAGCGGGCGGGCAAGCAGGCGAGGAACCGGTCCCAGACACGACCACCGCAGCCTTAGCGGTGCTGATACCCGCGTCCTTATCGGGGAGCGAACAATAGTCCCGTCTCTACCACATGCCACGCGGCGCGGCGCGGCAACCGGGGCGGGGCGCCAGGCCAGGCGGGGAGGAACGGGAGGGGATGGGCGAGGAGGAGGCGAAGCGAGGCGGGGAAGACGGGGAGAGGGGAAGCGGGGCAGCTCTGCGCCGCTCCGGGCGCGCAGCGACCCAACCGCCCCCGAACGAACGCCGTCCGGCCTCCTTCCCACGGCAGCGCAGCCGCGAGTTTCCTGCGCCGAGACGCCTACACGCTGTAACTCCGCGCAGGACGCTCCCTCGACGGTGGCAGCTGTCCACACGCGTCCCTTGAAGCAGCTTTCTGCTAGCCACGCCCCCTACCTACTTCTTACAATGACTCCTTGCCTCTTCCTCGCCTTTTCTTCTTCTTCTTCTTCTTCTTCTTCTTCTTCCAACAAGTTATTCCTTCTCCATTCCACGCCTTACCTTCTTCCAGCACTAAGTTACTCCTTCTCCATCTCGCCCCTACCTTTTTCCAGCACCAAGTTACTCCTCCATCCCGCGCCCTACCTTTTTCCACCACCAAGTTACTCCTTCTCCATCCCGCGCCCTACCTTATTCTTCCACCACCTAGTTACTCCTTCTCCATCACGCACCCTACCTTCTTCCTCCAAATTGCTTATTCCCCCTCCCCGAGCAGGTCTTTCTTTTTCCTTTCCATTCCCCTCACACATCTCTCCCGCCCTTCCTTCAACCGTTTCCCCTGCCCATCCCACGTCTTTCTTCCTCCATGTTGTGCTCCTCCCCCCACCCCGACTGTTTTTTTTCTTCTCCCCATACTTCTCTTGCATCGACGCAAGTAAACACCCACGTCCCTTCTTCACACTCCTTTCTACATCCACCCGTCCTCCACTTCTCGTTTCATGTCTGCCCATTTCCTCATCATTTCTCTCGACTTGTTCATTTGCCTACATGTACTCGTTTTTCAATACGCCCTTTCAGTCACTTCTTTATTGCCTTCGGTTGTTTGCTCCTCGCCGCGCCTGATAGAACGTTCGCGACCGCCATCTAAACGATAACCCGTTCTCAAGATAAGGAAACACGACGCCACGCCGAGTGGTACAAGGGCAACGTTATTCATCTCTACCGTTAGACCCATATCAACATGAACGTCACTCTGTACACTGCAGTGTGCATGTTTGGGCTTGCGACGTTCATTTGCTAGCATGGATAGGCATCTCAAAACCGGTCACTCCAATAAGATATTTCAACACTTTTCACACGTTTTCTTAGTTCATTATGAGATGCTTTGTCCTCTTTGTCAACATTTTAACATGTGCTCGTATCCCAAAATTACGAAACGAAGTAAAAAAGAATAATTGGACTGGCCCACAATGTGGAATCTACACCGTTGTTCATAACGTTCAGGATGAGATATCAGAGCGTGACGAAGAACGTCCTGGAGCTCTTACAAAAGCATCGATGGCCGTCACATGAGCCGGATGGATCGGATATCATCACCATTTCATGAAATTCAAAATAATGGATACGAAGGAATTTCCATGTTATGCGAACAATACGGACACCCGAAGAAAGCACCAAAACAATATTCGCCCAGATGTGTGTCAAAGAACTACTTCATATTCAAGGAGATATTAGCAACCATACAAAATTCATTCTGATAAATGTTTCCAACGGACACGATTCGACTTCCTATAGGTATTTCTCCTGCGCCATCATTTGCAAGGAAAATGCGTTGGGACCGAATCTGATTTTTACCTCTTGATACGATAGTGATATGAATTGGTAAAATCCACCCGCCTTTTCCTTCTGCTTTCAAATAGTTGTTTGTGTATTAGTAATTAGTTCGTGCGTCCTCATGAGGAAAATGTAGCCGTATATACAACGCATGTCTGAGAAGCACAATGAAACCTTACATTTTCCTAGTTTCAAAAACCAATTCCTATACTTTTCAGAGCAATACGTGGACAGATATAATAAACTTCGAAATCGTGTTGCTTTTTACTACACATAGAACATTCTATGCATCCTCAAAAATATAATACTGATGGTAGTATAGATCATAGTCATAAGATTGATTGATACGAAGAAGAGAAATTACTAGAACGTCAAGGGTTCACTAAAAGTGACTTCGTTTGGGCAATTAGCCACGCATTTTCAAGAAATACAATGCGATTTTAATTCATTTTAGAAATTCATAGAGAACTTTATATTTTACACAAGATACCACTTACAGCCACGATATTGAAAACATTGCAATTCACGAAGGCGACAGGACAGTAAAATATCAAAAAACATTGGTTCATAACATTTTCGTGCTTCGGGCAAAATTTATATTAATCACAGCTCTGTCAAGTCAAAAAATAATTAAATTATAGGACCAAACATGGAGAGCACTGTCCATAAATTTATTTGTAAGCAAAATATATCAATTATCATCAGACGAGACCAGTATCAAAAATCTGAGTGGATTCATCCGCCATCATTTCTAACAGGGAGTTCAAACTCAACCTCAGATTTTGTTGCAGTGTTCACCAGCAGTTGAGTTGGCACTTCACAAAATCCGCACACTCATCCATCAAGTATCTTTGAGACAATATAGCTATTAAGAGAGTCTAGTAGAGATAATACTAACACGGAAAGAACATTATCTTCAAAACACTAAGCGGCCAATAGAAATCTAGTGTTCCTTCGTCTCATAATCAATAGGCACTCCAACTTATGTTTTACGCCTCCCCTACCAGATAAAACCTGCCCCATCAACAGCGGACTATCAGATTTTTTTTAAATCTGCGAATTGTAGTAAATTTACCACGATTTGACAAAAAGCATTATCCATAATGATCTTATTTAGAAACCGCAGAAACTCACACCACTAATTTAGCACATTTCTTTACCATCTTGCGAACAAATCTGGTGCAACCTCCAACTATTCCATATATTCCTAAATGGTTTTGCAGAAATTAGATTACCCCTTAAGCCCCTTTCCTGTTTTACATCCCCCAACCATGTCCCGTCCAACCCATCTCTAATACTACTAATTTTAGTTTATTTATTAGAAAGGAAACCCTAAGCTATCTCCCATCTGGAATACAAGTACGAAGTAATAAAATTACTGTTCTGCTACTGATAAGCCAAATGACAGGATATTGTTTCGATTCTTTTCTTTTTCTTTTCAATATGTAAAAAAATACGAACACAAATTTACACCATAACATTCCATTAGAGTGCCCTCGCTCGCTTTCTGGTGGCGCTGCTGGCATGTGGGCGGCGGCCGCCCACGCGGCGGGTGCGACCTCGCACGTGATCGGGCGCTCGCCCGCCCCCACACGCATTTCCGAGCGCCCCTCCCTCTCACCCGCCCACCGCTGGGAGCGCCGCCGCCGCCGTCGCCGCCTCCCACGCAACCCGCGCGCCGAGGCCACTGCGTAACGCACAGTCGGCAGGTGGGGCACGGGAGGGAAGGCGGCGGTGCGCTCTACCAGGCGAGGCATTTATGGAAGAAAAATTAATTGCGGGGCGAGGCTCGGCCTTTCGTCAACAGTTTTCCGCATAATATCTCGCTTTAAGTAAACAGTTTTCAGCAAAACAACGTTATATTTTGTGGAAATTCGAAAATGCAATTGAAAGAATAGTTTGATTTTTCGCGTTTTGTTCCCACCTACTCATTCACATGTTGCATTAATCTTGGCAAACGTTGCCAGAGGGTGGGAGAGAGGAGGGTGAGAGGAGAGAGGGAGGAGGGGGAGGTAGGGAGAGACCAATGAATTAGCCATTTTATAACAGATTTACACAGTATTCAGAACTTAATATCCCAAATGTCCATTACTTAAACGAGACATCAACCATTACCCACCATCTCAACTTGTGCTACATTCCAAGAAAAGAATATACTTGTTTTGCGAGGGCACTCTATACAATGAGGCAATTCGAAGGCGTTTTTAAATGGAATTAATTAGTAACGCGTGTTGCAGTTGATAACTAACTGCGAGCGAACAATCCCAACCTACCATCCCACGACTTTAACACCGTGGCTTCCCGCAGCCCATGAAAGCGTTTCTCCGTTTCTAACTGTGCAGAGAGGCCTGGGTCAACTGTCCGGACGCCTCCTACGCACACACACATGGGCGGGCGGGCGCTAGCAGGCGGCGCCGAGCGGGGCCGAACGGGGCCTGGCTCCGAAACGCTTTGTGCTCCGCCTCGCCTCGGTGGCGCGCCGCGGTGGGCCCTCCAGCGAAGGCCGCAACGGTTTCCCGGCCCCCACGGCCCGCGCCGCCGCCGCCACCGCCACCGCCGCCGCCGCCCGAAGGCTGTCGAGACAACCGAAAAGCTGTGGGCCTGTCCCCGCGTCGCTAGGCCGCCAACCAACACACACTGCGACTAAAGGGTTTCATCTACGTTTAGATCTGTCTTGTGCAAAACAGTTTGCAGTGCCGTTGTCGCAGGTTAAGTCTCAGAACTTCAGTACATCCCACAGTTATCCTACCCTCTTTTGGTCCTCTTTCAGTTTTCACCAGCCCTTTTACTAATATATCTTACCGTACGTATTCTTTCATATACCGTATACCTCGAAATACGTTTTCTTCGTACTATGAAAATAATTTTAAAAATGCTGTCAGCTAAAACGTTGCGCCCCTATCACTCCAATTCGTAGCACGATTAAAACTGTTGTGCGACTGATGCCCAGACACATCGAAGATGCCAACTAACCACAGTGTCCGAATGGAATTGACAACTACCGCTGACACACTGCTGCTGAATATGAAGAAATACTTTTTCCTCTTTCATAATCTTATCGAGCAGCTATTTGTATTCGCCTTCCCACCCGCATATTATTACCGTTAGAATAAACTCATTAGTAAGTGGTGAATATTCAGTATACGGAGGAATTTTCGAATACGTAAATTGTAACAAAAATGTAATAATGCGAACACCACACAGTACGACAGATCAGAACTATAACACTTTTCGTCTGATTTTCCGTCTGCTTTTGACAGTCAAATTTTCTGAAACACTGTTGTTTGTTTTTGCTACTCTCGTATGCGTACATTGAAACATTGACGCAAGCTTGAACAAGTCCCCAGCGATTTAAAACGTCCTCTCAGTACTCACACAAGCAGAATTTAAACGCAGCACAAAACGCATTTCGCCGAGGCCCCTCGCAACGGGTGCAACGGGTTTCCCCGCCCGCACGCGGCGCTGAAGGCTGAGACAGCCGAAAAGCTGCGGGCCGCCCGATGGCTCTCCGACAATGCGGGACCCCGCGCGGCGAAGGTTGCACGCGGCGTTGAGACACTTCGGGACAAGGGCCGGGCAAATTCGGAGTTAATGCATAAGTACCAACCGCAGCAGAAACAAAGTTAATCCTGTTTTAAGAGAATAGTGATAGAAGTTTGAAATAAATACTACTAGAGGCACAATTTAGGGTATTAGCACGCATTAAAATACAACAGAATACAAAAAACCATTATATAAACTCACGCATGGGAAAGAAAATCAACTGAAAGATTCGGTTTCGCAAGTACATGCAGCATGGAGCTTTCACATTACTTTGCGACACGTGAACCAAGTACGATTAATTCTCGTCGGAAAATTAAGTACTTATCTTCAACAGCAATTAATCGTAGCATCAATACATTTTATTAACAATGTCAGTAGTTCACAATAAAAACACACATGCATACTACAATTCCAGTTTTTAGAACCCTCCACCACGACCATTCACATTGGGTATCGCTGACCTCGCGCGAACATCCCTCGAGGACAAATCTGAACATCCGAGCTGTACTTGCAGCAAGACGCGAAAGCAGTTAAGATGTTTTTGTGGCTTCTGTTCGCCAACTCCACGAAATTCCTCTCTTACCCTTCCCCCTCTTAACCCCATCTTCGGATGAATTGCGAACTGCAGTTTGTGCGAGTCGCAACGCGACATCTTGTTCTCTTGGAAGTTTCTACTACAGATATCTCTGCGACACATTTCCCACAACTCCGTAAAACAAACAGCGGCGTTACCTAATTAGCCACGTTCAAGCCGCGGCCTTCAAATCTCGGTAAACAGTAAGTGGGGCGGTCGATGCTCGACTCTTAATGAGCACTTCGGGCAATGAAGCTACTAAGAGGATTGCTCGCACGCACAGAGGCTCGCGCCCATAAAATCTGCTTTAGCGTGTTTCATCTCGCTGTCGTCTCGTTTGAAACTGGCTTTCTTTGATCACATACCTGCGGGGGAGGCATACCGTTCCAAGTAAGCCTTAGTACAGTGCGAGTCTGAATCTTCAAACATTTACAGGAAAATATCACGAATGTGGTGTTGCATTTTTTCACTGTCAATTTTCAGAGGAGAACTTAAGCTAGTCGCGGATTAAAACTCATTGTGAACGACTGTACTCTAAATGCCACTTAGAAAACGCCAGAAGAAATTACAGATTCTATTAACACGACGAACGGAAATAACGGGTTTGCTTCGAAGACTGGAAAAATGTCTGATTTTATCCACAAATCGAACTTCGAAACGCTTGTTGAAGTACCATAAGCAAGGCGATTGTTACAATAAAACATTACAATTTCACAATATTGCTATTATCACTAGTATAAATGAAGGCGAGAACAATAAATCCGAAACTTGCGTTAAAGTTATCTGCGTAAAATGGTCAAAAGTTGCAATAACAATTATTATTGGCTTGTAAACAAAACAATTCATGCTGTATGAGAAGCATCCGTAGGGGGGACAAATACGCCCATTAGTGTATTCGGGACAATTTAAGATTAAAAAAACTTAAAATCAACATTAA
Organism: Teleogryllus occipitalis; assembly: GCA_011170035.1. NCBI lineage: Eukaryota > Metazoa > Arthropoda > Insecta > Orthoptera > Gryllidae > Teleogryllus > Teleogryllus occipitalis. The sequence continues at coordinate 18,152 of BLKR01001618.1, forward strand.
AAAGGACAATATTCGTAATTATAGCTGAAAAAAATATGAAGTGTGTAGAAAGAACAAATAAGATCAATGATAAAATACGAAAGTGCGAAGTATCAGTGAAGATTAGTTTAGATTATATATTGTAAATACAGTTATGTTTACAAGTAACAAGAAGCACATCCCAAGCACCGTAAATAAAGCACAAACAGAATTTCAAGACAAGGACTTTTCGAATCACGCTCTGGAAACCTTCAGGGGAAAATTGCAACATCCCACACAAGGGATTTGCTCCTACGCCCTCCGCTCTAGTCACGCGCGGGCTCCACCGTCCACTGCGCCTCCCGCATGTAGTTTGTTTTACTAACAGCTAAAGTAAATGGATAAATGGAACATTGTATAATGCGAAATATAATGGTGTATCAAAAAGCCGTGCTTTTAAAGCAACTGGTTTATGTTAGCTTGGAAAAAAAATCACCAAATTGAGACGGCTATTTTGGCTCTAGTCCCTCGCTCATTCCGAAGTCGACAGGGAAGCTCCAAACTTCGACCTCAGTGATTGATATAAAAACATCCGTGAGTCCAGCCATCGTAAAATTTACAAGGCACTTTGCACCCAAATTCAGCTACGGCATATCTTACAACATTCCCTCGCATAACTACAACTAATACATTTCTACTTAATTAAACACACGCATTCCACTTACTTTAGCTTAGATTGTTGTCATAAAAAAATAATAATAAAAAATCGCGCGCCGTCCTTTGAACGACATGGCGGCCACGACGGGGTGCAGCGGCGCTCCGCGGGGTACAATGCTCCTACGACTTCGCTCGAAACCTCTTGGCGGGCCGCGACACGAAGCAGAAAGTCGTTTCGAACTTTCCCCCTGGTGGGCTTTCAGCAGGTTAGGCGCCAATATCGGGTCACAGTCTGTAGCGCACAGCCTCCGTGGGCAAGGCCTTTTCATTTCACTTTGCAAAGAATGCCGAGGCGACCGAGGGTGGGCGGAGAGGCAGTGTGGGGGCGGGCGCACTGGGTCGATTACTTTGCCAGGGCTGTACGTACACAGCGACAAAAAACCTTCCGCGCCGGCCAGGAAACTTGGCGGTTCCGGACACCGACGCTGGTTTCAATGACCTTATGAGAGACAGGTTCGACCCCCCGACAGTGAAAGGTGGGATTTTCCAGGCGAAGAAAATCTTGAGCGTGGTGTCCTTTACAGGTGACTTACTCGTATTGCAAATGATTTTGGACTGTTGAGTTGTAACATGCAAGATTCGTCAATGTTAGCGAATCCGAGGATTAGTACCACTGCCAGGTAATTGAAAAATAAACTCGTTAGAAGGAAGTCAGGGAACATGATTTATATTCCGCTAGTTAATACCGATTTGAACATGAAGCGTGATGCGAGGAAATATAGCAATAGAAGCTCTGCCTCGTACAAGTTACAAATTCAAGAAAAATGGTTTTGTTTCTGAATCATTGAAATCCCACGCGTTTACGAAGAATGCGGCCGTAATTTCTCCGTATCATTTCTCAAATCCACGTACCATGATTAGTCACTAGCAGTTAACGTATGTACAGAATCAGTATATTATTTTCCTGTAAAGGATTGGTTCAAATTGCGCTGGACACCCAAAATGAAGAAGCCGAGATTAGAAAATGCCTACCTTTAAATTCCATCCTCGCAACCTCGGAAATGGAATCTGTGAACAAAGTGTACTTGCATTTTAATACTGCAATGTTCGTCACTTCTAGCTTTTCACTGCCAATCATTTCCATAAACATTTCATAAAAATTACGTTGCATTTCTTGCAAAATACCTGAATTCTTTTACGTAGTAGGCTATGTTCTTGTCACAGACTCACCACGATATAGCTCCCAATTAGTCTCGACATAGATTACACCGGGAAAATCCCGTTTTTTAAAGATCATATACAATAAATACTTCTATTCGAAATATCAACAGAAGCAGGTAACAAAACAAAACCGTACACTGCTTAATTTTTAAACGTATACTATGATTTTTTGTTCATATATGACAGCAAAAACACATTCGAATTACAGATTAAACCATTCTGATAAAAACACAATACCGAACAAACCAGGCTATTTTCATCAGCGCTCTTAACAATCCGAATGGTTTACTTCCCACTCGCAGTTTGTTAATACTTCTATCTTCTTAAACTTTTGCTACATACAATCTTTTGTACCCCGAGGAATTTTTCGCGATTGCAAGCACAAAATTAGATTATAAACAAATTACTTTCAAGTGTACAAGCATGTCACAATAGCTCCTCCAGTAAAGTAGCACGAAAGATCAGATGGCCGTCCGTTCGATGAATTTTATTAATATTTTAATAGATCACGCGATGAATTTTGAATCGACGTTTGCTCTCGAAGATTCCGGTAATGATGTTGCCAAATCTCCCCACCCTCTGCGTGCTGCAGCTAATCGCATTCCACGTGGTGGTCGCGCGACTCACCCAATTTAAGGAGCCCTGCACCGCCTAGGAACCCGAATCAAATGAACTATTCTCGTCGGGCGCCTAAGTGAAGCAAACAACGGAACGACCTGAATTTCGTAAAATATTCTCGTTGCGAGGCTTCGTGCGCCGCGCCGTCGGCAGCGCGGCTAGAAATAGGTTCACGCGCGGCAGTAACGGCGGCGGCCGGCCTCAACACTGGCGCGGAGCAGTGCGCAGAGACTGAATCCGTGCTACCACGAACCCCACGTGGTACAGAGCGACCACTAGGGTTGGGCAGGATTTAAACACTTGCATTTGAAATACTTATTTTAAATACATTTTGTATTTGAAAAACTATTTTTGAGTTTTTTGGACATGTATTTTGGGGAAATACTTAAATATAAAAAATAGGTGTATTAAAAAAATACTTAAAATACTTCAATAAAATAAAATTCGTAGATCTTATTCTTGCTTTCATTCCAAAGTTCAGGAAACAATAATTAACTCAGATATGACTCAAATTTTTTGTTTAGTTACATAAAGTGTGTGTATGTCTATGTATATATATATATATATATATATATATATATATATATATATATATATATATATATATATATATAATATGTTCAAAAGGTTGTATGACTGTCAATTACTAATTTATTGTAATTGACAAGTGCAATATATTGTTGCAGTAAATAAAATTTATTTTTTAGTGCATCTTGAGTATTCCAAGTATTTTAAATACGCATGTACGAGTATTTAGCAAAGCAAGACCTAATTTGTTTTGAGTATGTATTTAAATACTTATTTCCAACGTCTTTAAATACTAAATTTTAAGTTTATTGCCAAACCCCGGGTAGCACAAATCTCTACGCACTATTTCTGAAGCGAATTCACAGACTTTTCTACAGCAGAAACTAAACGTCTTGTCCATTAATGCATCCCTACTCATGAATGGATTCCCGTCACGGCGAGGGCGGCGAACGAAAGGAAAAAGACGAGGTATCGCGGACACCAGGTCAATCAGTTTAGTGGGACCTTGTTGAAATGTGCGTAATTGGTTTTGTGGTTTACAGTTTTTATTGACATGAACACACCGCAAAATTGAAAAATGATTATTTTCAAACTATTCTAGAAATGCCCAATATACGAGTATGCCACCTGGAAGGCAAGGGATTTTCTTGAAAAAGTCGTTTTAAATAAGTTTTCTTATAGTTTTTTCCTTATCCCCCAACAAACTGTGACAAAAAAGTAATTGCCATAAAATATTTGCATTGGAAATTTTGCGTTGAACAGAAATATTTTTTTTTATTAATGACGATGGGCTAAGGTCAGAGTATCGTCATTTCCAACTTCGCACGTTTCATTCTGTAAGTGTAGTTTTTTATATTTCAATTGTCTTATAGTGAATTTCAAAAATTACTGTTGTCATAACGTGCACTGGACCAACAAACAAAAGCTTTTACATAGATTTGTATTTCCATTCCTAATGTTTCTCAATAGCGGAAGTTTTCTATTAGGTTCCAACACATCACTCCCTCGACACATGTTTCAATTTCACAAGCTCTGTTAGAATTGTATACACTGAGCAACTGTCAGAACAATCTCGTGAATCGCCTCAGGTAAACATTTGGCGCATTCCTATGTTGGGGTTGGCAAGCCCGGTGCGTATGTTTTCACTACGCGGCACGTGTTTCAAAACAGGCGCGAGCAATGGAGGCGGGCCCTGGAGACCGTTCACCGAGTGTCGTTTGTCCGCATTACGCGTCGCTCGTCTATTCCAATTCCAGGAACGCGAATTTAATTACATTTGAATTATTTATAAAAACACGATTTTGACATTATACTGTGTAGAGACAGCCCGTACTTTCAAATTTCTTTCCACACTATTCCAACACTATTATTTCGTATAGCCCAACGGCATGTTAAAAATGGAGTAAAACGTAAAACCACCTGAGAAAAACATTGCAAATCTGCGATTTCATTTCTTTACATTTTGCGATCTTGCAAAATTTTTACAATCCATTGTTTTGGGGTCCTGTCCTGCCAAGACAGCCAGCAATATTGCGGCGAAGCCAGGAGACTGTTCAATGGGCGACGATAGACTGTCGCCATTCGCCAATCTCGATTCCAATCCCAGAAGCGCGAAATCCGCGACCAGGCCAGCGGCCGGCGAGGCGGCGACGGCCGCGCGATATTTTCCAGCACAATTATACCCAAGCTCCGCGGTATTTTTACGTCGAAGAGAGCGCGTCGCCTATAAATAGCTTGTCAAAAACACTCCGTGCTGCCAGTCGCAGCTCTCCACGACCTTTATATAGCCCCGCAAAATAGATTCGACCCTTGTTTCGTAACTTCGCGAACACGCCCGGCAGCAGAATGAGAGGGCGGGGGCAGAAGAGGGAGCGATCTCGCGAGATGGAGTCGGGGATGAGCGAAGCGCCCACCTGCCAGATCGCCCTTTGTCACAAAAAAAGAGTGGGAGAAAGCCGCAAACAGAGCGCGGGTGGGCATCGTTGTCCGGCGATGGGATGGGAAGTGATGGGGAAGAGGAGTCTGGTGAGAGAGGGAGAGCCGAGCGGGACGGGCCGGGACGGGCCGAGACGGGACGGGACGGGACGGGCCGAGACGGGACGGGCCGGGACGGGCCGAGCGGGCCGGGACGGGCCGAGCGGGCCGGGACGGGCCGAGCGGGACGCGCCGGGATGAGGCGGGACGAGCGGAACGGGCCGGGCCGAGCGGAACGGGACGAGCGGGACGGGACGGGACGGGCCGAGCGACGCGAGAGAAGGCGGTGGTTCAGGGACGGCCAAGTTGCGTCAATGCCTAACGACGGCAGTGTGGAGCGTGAGGGAGGGGGGGGGGCAGAATGGATGGATGCGAAGAGAGCACGGTGGGCGAGTGGATGGTCATGACGGAGGAGGGGCCGGCGCGGGGGCCGCGCATGGGCTCGGCAGCGCGGGGGCAGGACGACAGGGGACGGGGAAGGGACGGAGGCTGCAGCGGCTTACAATGGATCGCACGGTGCGCGGTGAAGCGTGCGGCGACCCGCGGCGTGCCCCATGCCGTCCTGTCAACTGGACGGGCCCGCCTGCGTTCTACCGCGGCCCGCTGTCCACCCAGACAGGTGGCCGGGATGTTCTTTCTCGTTCGTTCCACACAACCCTTCTGGGAGATCGTTGACAACTGGAGCTTTAAACTCATTTGATCATGGACGTCTGATATGTGGTGTTTCCAAATGCTTGCAAAACTTCCGATAAAAATAAAATTCTACTAATACAATCATTTGTAATATTTGTGGTGAAGAAAAATTGAGGCTTTCCCCGTAGCATACAGTAATGCATAACCGGAACTCATTAACTTCAGTATTTTAAGAAGAAGAAGAAAATACAATTACATATAAATTATTTTATAATGGTAAATTATGTACTATGGATAAACTTCATGATATTTTCGTATTTTTTTCGGCTCTGCTCACAAATCTAATATTTTGTATGTTCCTCTAGATCGTTGAGCCATAAGAGTTCATGAAATATAATACCATTTAATAAAACCGGTGTATATCTGTGTCGTTCCGTTAGAATTATTCTTTTTGAACATTTTTGAAGAGCATGCACATTTCACGAACTATAGTTTTGAGGTCTTGTTTTGCCGAATACGCTCGAAATTCGTCTTCCTTTTGAAACGGGCCACGCGTATTTCGATTCATGGCGTTCACGAATACCTAAGGAGTTGGAACAACTGGTTCGATCAGGGTCCGCACAACCACCCGTTATCCTGCTCTCTTCGTATGACAAAGTTCGAGATATTTGGAAGTAGCTCTCGCCAAGGGATCGTTTGCTCGATTTGAACTCCGAAAAACGTTATCTCTTCCTCGTTTGTCAATCCCACTTCCATTGTTCAACCACCATTTAGTTCTATGGTGGTTTTTCACCCCAGACCAGCCATCCTATCAGTGCCAGAGACTTTCCAAAACAGGAAATAATGCTGAAAATAAACTCCGCATATGTTGCATAACTTTAACAGGAGAATTTAAAAATAATGTTGCCATTAACGCGAATCCCAATGAAATGTTCGTGAAGGCAATAAATGTCACTCAAAACTGTAAAAAATATTCAAATTACATACGGCAAAACAAACAGCTACATGAAACAAAAAGTCTGAAATATAATCTGTTTTCATATTATTCAAGAAGTTATTCCTACATTCATTGAAAACAATTATTACAAATTATTAATTTACTATTAATTAAAACGCTATATAAGTGTGTTTGCAAATTGATAATTAAAAGCATCAAAACCAAAGGATAAAGAGAACTGCACGTCGCCGCACGTTTCCGAATAAGTTTTGAAGAAGAAAGTGTCTCTACCGTTGTTTCTACACAGTAAACAAATTATGAAGAGGAAACTTTATATCGTGTCTAGAACTTGATACCTGTCCGCCGAAATGAGTTTTCGACTGTTTGGGTATAATGACAGGTTGTGTCGTATCGCGTGTAGATGTCGCAAGTCGAAGCTTTGCAAAATATTGACCTCAGAAATAAGAGGCCTTGGACAGGCAAAATACCGCAGAATTACTCAACGTTTTATGCCTGAAAGTATCAGTAATAGCTACTCGTCTGGTTTAAAATTGCATATACTTGTTTCATTCCTATCCCTTAATGTTCCATTCTTTCCTAAGTAGTTCTAATAAGGACTCCCAATAATTTATTAAGCCTTTCTACATTCGCCGAATTGTAGAATAAAACCCCACAATCACGTCAAATGACTCGATCCTGAAACTCGTTGCTTTTTTAACTCACCCTTTTGAACTGAAGTTGAATTGAATTGCGAATTAATAATTTGAAGCATAATTTATTTCACTATTGTGCAAGAAAAAAAAATCCAATTTGACCACACTTGAACCATACACAAAATTAACGAATTGTCTGTTTTATGTTTTTTTTTCAATGCCAAAAGCACTCGTTTGTCTTACAAACAACTCCTGAATGAAATCATGACATATCAGCTAATATCTCACACGTTGACACGAGTAGTCTTCGGTAAAAAAACAACTGCTCCGCCATTTTAATTTTAAATATATGATTAATTTTACGATTTTATAAAAGTGCGCGAGCAACAACCACTGGAGGATGTTGGCGTCACAGCTGGGGCGGGCGCAAGCGCGAGCGGTTGATGCACTTGGCGCGGGAGGTGCGGACGGGCCAATCGGTCTATCGCGATGCGTGACCTCTGACCCTTTCGCCCCAGCGCCGAGCGACACACTCGCCGCCCGCCGCCCGCCACGCGCTAATAGCTCTCCGCGGGCGTCCGACAGCCGCCGCGAGAGGGCGTTTTCACAGTTCGATGTTTTCACACCTCATCGCCGACCCGATGCGCGCACCAAACCCAGCGTTGCGTTGCGACAAAAAGCAGGTTACGGAATTAGAGATTCGATTGCATCCCGTTCCAATTAAGGAAAGCGCTCGCCTAAAATCATTCTTGGGGGGCAATTATTGATACCACTAGACACATAATTATTTAATGGAAACCCCTTTTCAAGGCTTATAGCGTATGTTTTGTGCTAGAAAATATTTACACACGCGAAATTATTCCGCCAAAAAGTATATTCTCATCGTCGTGTTATTTTATAAACATTTCTAGAGCAAACTAAGTAGTTTCAGAACAAATGTGACCCGTTATTTTTGCTTTTAGGGGCACCTTTCTCAACTATTGTGTTGCGATAATTCTCATACTAACTTCCATTTTATTTATAAATAGGCTTGAACGCACACAAAACAAACACATTATAACAAATACATACACGGGGGTTTGCCCAAGGGGGTGGGGGCTGATGAGCTTCAGCTGAATACAAAATACATTTTATATTTAGCATATATATGAAAAATTCTTTATGAGAAAACATCGGCTGGGCTCTGTACCTGCATTCCTCCCATCAACAAAAATCCAGGGAGTGTCTCGATGTATACCTATTGGTATGTACATTACGGATGCGAGATTTTCCCGACAAATATTGGAATTCACCATTAGAGGCGGTATTTTTAAGGCGATTTTAACTTTTCACGAGTGAATTTATCACACGTATAATGCATTTTTTCCCCCACAGGCCTGTCAATACTGATTAAATCTTGGTAACGCACGTATGAAATTTCAAACGCAATGAAAGCAAGCACCCATTTTCCTCAACGACGGATTTCTAATCGGGAAACTCCCTTAGAAAATCCAAACCAAACGCGCACAGGAAATTCAAAACGGGAACGACAATTCGACGAATCAAAACGCATAAAACAATATCTCCTCCACGTCACGCATCACCAGGCATTCCCCTCAACGTCCCGCCCGCCTGCCTGCCTTCCCGCATCTCCCGCGAGCGAGCGCGCTCCCTCGCGCCGACGAGCGAAACTTCTGTTGACAGCTGTTGTCGCTTATCACGCGATGTCAGCGTCGCGCGCGCGCGGACGAGAGAAGGCGAGGCGCGAAAGGCGCGCCACCACGCCGCCGCGTCACCCCGTATCACCCGGCGTCACCCGCGCCCCGCCCCTCAGCCCTCGACCCCCGACCCGCGACCCGCGACCCGCCGCCCTCGGATCATCGTCCCGGCGCCGCCACCGGGGGGCGCCACGGGGTCCCACGGCTGACGGAAATAAACGAAATGAAAGCGAGAGGAGACGACTGTGACGGCGGCGGCGGCGGCGGCGGCGGCGGCGGCGGCGGCGGCGGCGGCGGCGGCGGCGGCGGCGGCGGCGGCGGACGACGAGATTTCTCCTGCATGCTGCTCGCGTTTAAGACTTTTCTTTACGCCTCCGCGTTCGCACGGCCGGCAGAGAAACGCTGTATATGCACTCACAAAAGGCGAAAGACACGGGCCCATAATACTGCTATGATTACGTCTGGCTGTTGCCTGACGGAAGTTCAGTGAACTTTGAAGCTGAATCGAAGTGTAATTGTTTTTACTGTAGAATATGAGATTGAAATATATTCTACAAGTTGATTACCGATAATAGTTTTGTATTTCCAGCATAATATTACCAGTACTATCGAGAATGTGCTGTTAAAATGAAATGTAACTTATATAAAATAAAAAAGTAAAAAGTAGCTTATTAATATATTTATCGGAAAGAGAAATACAGCATTTTTTGGTTGCAAATATGTATAATACTTGCACTACCCCTGCAGTAACCACGCAGGAACATTATAGCGTTGACGATTATCGCAAAGTTAACCATTGTACACGAGCTCGACGAATTCCAGCCTCCTTTTAATAATACAATTAAATATTACTCCAGTATTGAACATATTAATGTAACAACGCGACGTTGCCTCACGTTTCAACAACCACAAATTTTGAAAATACAACGAATTCATGAAAATAAAGAGGAAAAAAGAAAATTTTATTTTAACGAAACATTCTTAAATTATCCTTTAAATATGGAATACTATAATTTGTTAATACAATACAGACAAAATAACATATCTACTCCCTGCTAATATTACATGGAAACAACACAATATGTGATATGAAAATACTCTCTTTTAAACAAATCTCCTGAAATAAACATTTAAAATTGCACCGCAAGCGAACATGGTATTTTTAAGAGAAATTGCAATCGGAGGGAGCAATAGCCAGATCGGTTCCGCCCGAGGGCGAGGCGAGGGACGGGCGAGAGAGCGGGCGGTGCGCGGTGGGCTGCGAGACGACGGTGGCGCCGCCGCGCCGCTCGCGACCCGCGTCACGCGCCGAGGAAGAGGCGGTGGGGGCGGTGGGGCGGGGCGGGGCGGGCGAGACGGGGAGGGATGTGTCCGGGCGCAGGTCTCCCTACATGGCCACGAGGCCCGCGCCGGGTGCACCGCCCGCCCGCCCGCCGCCCGGTCGCTCGGGGCGCCACGCCCACTGCCAGGCCGCCGGCGCCGCCGCCGCCGCCACCCCGGGATCAATCAGACGTGTCCGGAGCGCCGCTCCGCCCGGCGCCGCGCCGCGTCCCAAGTCTGCGCATGCGCACTGCGCCGCTCATTTCGCGCCCACCCACGCCCTTTCCCCACTCGCGCCCACGTCGCCTCCGTCATTGACGCCCGCCTCCTTGCCAGGGGGGTTCGCGTGGCAACTGCGACGCGAGGAAGCAATTTAATTCGCTTTTACACGGCACTGAATCGATTTTCCAGCACTACAGAAAATCCAGCACTACAGAATATTCTACTGTTTGGTATATATCAGAGGCATTTCTTTACCAAAAAAATGAAACTGAGGTTTTCGCTTTGATTTTAAACTCCACGTTCACTGAGTTCATGGTGTTTAAATCGCCTTACTGAACTTCAATGAGAAAGTGTTTTAGTGACAATTTATCATATCCGTGCTTATTAAAACATTATCAGCTATTATCAGCACAGAGCAATTGGACATATCCGTTTCTATTAATTAATTTTATTCGCATTGAAACATTTTATTCAATTTCATCGAGATAAGCTATTGCATTCAATTTATTGCCAATATTCTAAACATGAACACGCATTTCTTTCCCCAAACAAAATTTTATCGTGCAAGGTGTCTCCACGGTTGTCCAGCTCTCATGTTTAAAGGCGTCAACACGCCAGGCCTTGCTTCGCTCGCACCTGCTCGCCGCCAGCATGTCATTTGACCTTTTGTGGTAATAGCAGAACGGGGAGAAGCGGGCGACCGCCGATCTGATATATGTAACACCGGGCGGGTCTTAAGATGTCAGAGCGGGCGGTCGAGAAGTATCCTGCAGCCGAACCCAATCACACGCCGACATTTTCAGATCCATGACGTTGCTGCCTCGCGAGTTTCACGTCCAGACGCTCTATGGCAGCACGGACGAAATATTCCTCTAGCTTTTGATTGCTACGGCACTAAAAGCTGTTAATGACCGAGAAACACACACGCGGCGGCAGTCGGTTGGATTTCATTGCTTCTCTGCAACCAACACACGTCGTAACAAGGCCACGCGTTTATGGGCGTCGCCGAGAAAGATGCCTGGAAATATGCAAATTGTACACATTACTATGAAAAAAATTTTTTTTGTAGAATTAAGAGTCAAGAGTAGAATGTCACACACACACTGTGTTCGCTAGTACGATTGTTTCCCTATTCACGCACAGGTGGATAAATCTCAACCACTCAAGCGAAACCTTGAGTCCACGATGATTCTAACATTTATAACAATTTTAAGAACAGAGTTCACTTAGTTTCGTATGTAATACACGTGTTTGGTGTTTTAACCATGTTAGATTATGACGAGACTGCTTGTTGATTTAGTTTGTTTTCACGTATTCCAAGCAATATAAACGTAGGACACTGAAGATAATTAGAATATGTAACTTGAGGTGTTTCAACAAGTATTATTGCATTAAGAATTATCTTGTAAATTAATTTGGGGACAGACCTCCAGTACGGTGCCACGGGTGACCGGCTGGCTCAGCCATCTGCACAAGCATGACAACCTGCCCCAGGGAGCTTTCAACTGAAGTGGGTGCGCGTCCGTTGGTCCCGTCTTGAGTGATCTCTGCACCTGCCGCTACGCCTTTGTTGGCCAAACGTCAAAAGCAGGTACAGTTACGTCCAACAATTTTCAACACCAGCGGCAACTGTGCGGTTCAATGCAAGTAGGATAACAAATGGTTTGATGGAATGCCGACGTCAAGGAGGATTCTAACTAGCGAAGTTATAGCCAAGTAACCGTTAGTACAGTGTGATTTCTAGGAATTCAGCACGGGCCTGAGGAAACGTTACGCATATAACTCGGCGAAGCCATATTCTACTGAAGAATGCCACGGCGTAAAAAAATAGGATCCAGGCTATTGGTTTTAGAGATAACCAAAAAGCTGAACACTGCTCTCATTCTTGAATAAACACTTATTATCTCGTCGAGCAGCTGCGAAGTTAGAACATCAAAATAACCTCTAAAAAATTCGTTGAAGTACATTCGAGATAGGTCACCTGGACAACAGAACACCAAATTACACTAGGAAATGGATGATGGTGTAGAAGGCATAACACTAATAAACGCCACAACGTATTGTGAAATGTCAATTTCTACTGAAAATTAAAACTCTCACAACCAAACTCGTGCAAGTTTGGAGCGGGTTTTCTTATCTGAACTCCTGCATATTAAGTAAAACATTCAACGGCAGTATAATTTCACGACACGAAATCACAGTACGCGAATTGCGTGAGAATAATGTTCTTGAAATTACAAGCGAGTTTATCAGCCTCATTATTCTACAGCTCATAGGCAATTCTAAAGGTATCTGGCTTCCAAACAAGTACGTTGGATTGAAGTCTTGAGTTGAAATGACTCCTTATGAAATTACTTTTTTCGATAACTTTATACGTACTATAGTAATTAATGAAGTCTCAAATAACGTCTCGATAGCCATTATAATATAAATCTTGTTCTATCAATAAAGCTGTTATTTCAGAAAAGTCACTAGCAAGCCTGTGAATATCCGTGACCATTTGATTATTTCTTATACATAGAAAACTGTTTATAGAATTATCAAAAATCGGAAGTTGCAAAGTAAAAGGATGGTCTTGAATTGAATGGTCATATCCCGACGTCAAGTAAAATAAAATGACGAAGAGGAAAAAGATTAAGTAAAAGGATAGGCACTGAAGGACACGTTATTTGATGAAATAAACTAAGGAACCACTGAAAGATTCAAATATTAGCGAAAGACGTGAAATTCACACCTACACCACGGCGAGAGAAAACAGCACGAGAAACGAAAAGGAACGGATTGAGAAAACAGCACGAGAAACGAAAAGGAACGGATTGACGTAAGCCGTCTATCCACCACGTAGGTATCTTCGAAAAACATTCCATTACGCCCAAAGAAGGAAGCTACGCCCACGCGCCCCGCGTTAGCTCACTAACCCAGGCACGGTCCTCTCCGACGCGCCGCCTCACGCGCCTTAAAAAGACAGCGACTGTCGCGGCTGGGTCGAGCGCTGCGAACCGATCCAACTCTGTCCAAAACCCGCTCAAAGGAAAATCCACCTCACAACGTTCTGGACACAGACCACAAATGATTCACCATCAGGAACTGGTCACCATTTTAAATGAAGTCGTAGGCTTCCGCGGCCAGAATCATGAAGATCTTGGCTGTCCGGGTGACGCCGCGTTGAGGGCAGAATTGTCGACGTTTCGATCATCGTTTTCGCGATCTTTTTCAGGGCTCGTCATCGCGAAAACGATGATCGAAACGTCGACAATTCTGCCCTCAACGCGGCGTCACCCGGACAGCCAAGATGTTCATGGTCATCATTTTCACTTAAATGCTGCAATTTAGCAGTGATGATCCAGATACGATGATCTAATCAATTTTTGGTCACACGAAAAACTTGAAAAGGAACAGCATTTTACCGTGAAATTATTTTAAGAAAATACTCCAAACAAGGAACAATCTTTAGCAAGAACTTCATTTGGAACGTAATGGAAGGTATTGTTGAAAAAATGAGGAAACAATTAATGACAGAATACGTTATAAAAATACACGTTGTCGGCGGTTATGGACACACTGCTACGGGTCGCTCTGCTACCAGTCGTGGACGTGGCGCGGGAAGGGGCGTGGCAGAGCAGAGCAGAGCACGCGTGGCGCAGCAGGCCTCGCGACGCCGTGCGGGGCGCGTCCGCTACTCTCACGCCCTCCCATACGCCCCCCCCCGCCACGCCCCGCCCTGCCACGTCGCTCGCTCGCGCGCGCGCGTCACATCACGGCGATCGGATATTAAAGCCGACGCTCTCGGCTGGTTGCGGCGGCCGCCTGTGCCTCTGCCGCCGTCGCGGCGTCGTCACCTTAAAGCTGCGAGGCGGGCCCCACCCCGCCGCTGCCGCCGTTCGCCCGCCCGCCCGCCCGCCCGCCTGCCTGCCGACCCGACCCGGCCCGGCCCGGACGGCAGGGCCCGGGACTTCCCCGGGGCGGTTGCAGCGGCCCGCCCCTGCGCCCGCGCTCGCTCCGCCCCGCCCCCGTCGCGCCGTGGAAATGGGCCAGGGCTGCCAATGGACCCGGGCGCGGGCGCGGCCCGGCACGGTGGGTGGCATGCGCGGGCTGGGTGGTCACATGACTGATATAAATGGAACAGTGATGCGATAAGGAAACTCCCAGTGTTCTATGACCTCTGACGAGGGATCAATGTAATCAGACTGTATTTGACATTCAACTTCTATTTCGCTTTGAATTAAATTCAGACAACCTTCAAAATGTCAGATCCCACCAAAAGTACATTGAGAACACAATTTTCTCTATTATACCAATGAGAAAAAACTTACAGTGTCTGTTAAAGCTCAACAGACTAACAGTATGGGGATACAGAATAATACGATCGACGAACTTTATTCATTTTTTTAAAGAAATTTTTTCTTCGAAATTTTAAAGAAATTTATTAAATCAGCTAAGGAGAGGAGATAACTAGAAATACAATAAAATTGCTTCCCTTTTGTGCTCCTTTCCCAAATAATTCTGCCTGATTTGGTTCGAATGTTGGTCAAATTTAACAGAAGTTTACATTTTGGAGTGGTTTCGGTTATTGCATTTCGGCCCACCGTGCAACAGAAGTTACGCGCGGTCGGAGCAAATATGAGGGGGTCGGGGGGGGGGGGGGAGATTCCTAGCGACCGTAGAATTTCAAACGAAACTCCTGGGAAGTTGAAAATCGAGACGACGAAAATGACGAAAGAACTCTCAGGAGGCGTTTTATGAATCTTGATAGCGCAATTACTAAAGAGTTATTAAATTACAGTACTAAATTAATAAAAATAATAATACATAGAGCTATTTCGGTTGCTCTATCCTCATGGTTCGCAGGGCAGTCAAGTTTACAAGTAGCCTTCCACTAACATGGTTTGCCAACAAACTTTACGAATTATGAAAATTAGAGGGCAAGTTCACAATTCATGACCGGTAGCCAAATACGACAGAAGTAACTTTAGGCATGTTGGCGGACGAAGTTTGCTGTTCGTCAGTTGAGGTCAATATTTAATATTTATCCAATTGTCACCATGTCCTCTGGAATTATACAACACGTTTCAAAGATCAGGCATTAAGTCATCCATAGGCAAACTTCTATATTTCCTACGCAAAACAGTGGACTTGCGACGATTCGATGTTATATAATCCAATTTCTTGGGTGATTTGACAAACGTTCTATGAGATTGCAATTCAAGATAAACAAAAAAGTAAAATACCGTTTGCTTTTGAAATGAGTGCTCGAAGACAATGTTATATAAGACAATATTCATTTTGAAACGAAAGGAATTGTATAATTTCTTCATTGCCTACATTATAGTTGAAATACAATGTTAGTAAATAGTAAAATTTTGCAGTTCCGATGGCACCTATCAATAAATCAGTATTTACTGGAGCGTACGCGTATGTGCTTTCCAGAAGAAAAACACTTTTCTTCGACAATTAGAATTCGGAGCTCCACAGTATCGCGATTAAAGAAAGTACAAGAACAGAGGCTAATCCAGAAACTGGACACGCGCTACCGGATATTGAGCTAGGCACGAAGGAAAACCACAAACCAACATTTCTGGCGACTTTCCGGGAAACTGACATCAACTGAAAATTTTATCACGAGAGGAATTAGTACCAAACATTTTCATTTAATAAAACTTTCAGCGCTGTTGCAGTAAAATGCGAAAATACCAAAAAACTCTTACCCTCTTTATCTTAAGAAATCTTATTTACCCTACTGTTTTCTCAACTTGTCCCATCTTTACTACACGCGTAACAAATAAGCCACTTTATGTTGACTTTGTGGTTGCCTGTGCACATGTCCACATTATCTTTCGCTCTACTGGCAGCTAGACACGTGCGTACAATACAAAGAACCGTTTTATCTTAATCTTGTTGACATGGAGAGGGCTCTTTACTCATCCAGTCTCATCCATGTTTTGGATAGCTCTCAGACATGTTCCATTGCGCATTGGCCACCCAACCTTCGGAGTTATGGCAGACCCGGAAAAGGGCCTTTAAAACATAAAATTAAAAATGTTGCCTACCTAGAATAAAGTCCTTTCTTATATCTCGTATTTTGTTTTATTTAATCAGTTTTTGCGTAAAAGCCACGTGCATCTCTGAATGAAACTAAACAACTCACCTAAACAAAATGAATGGAATGGCGATTTACATGGAATGGGTAAGTAATGTGACGCACAAAAAGTTGCGAAACACTGCAAATCACACTATGCATATTGGAGTGAAGAAAACAATTGCAAGAAAAGATATAAACGACCACCTCACACGACGCGCAGTGAACTCGTGTTGGGCACGGCTAGCTATGTGCACTCTCATGCTGACAGAGCGATCTGTCTAATCACACACGTAGCGCGCAATAACGTCGCAGATCGTCGCACGCACGCTCGAACATTGACACTCGCCGGAGCTCGGCGGCAACGCAATGTTGCACAAGCCGGAGAAGAGCTCTCCTTCGTCCGCAGGACCGAAATATCACCGCGTGACGACGAGGCGGAGGCGGCGACAGCGGTGACGCGTTCACCACGTGAGAGCCATGCGGAGGGCGGCGAAGGAGGGGGCGGCGGCGGAGGCGGCGGCGGAGGCGGCGGCGGAGGCGACGGCGGAGGCGACGGCGGAGGCGACGGCGGAGGCGACGGCGGAGGCGACGGTGGAGGCGACGGTGGAGGCGACGGTGGAGGCGACGGTGGAGGCGACGGTGGAGGCGGCGGCGGCGAGCGACAGAGGTCCAAAGTCCACGTGACGCCAGCCACGACCGGCACTTCGCCGCCTCAATCTCGCTCTTCGTGTGCGTCAGGCCACAACCATCGATCCGACCTACCAGCGCAGTGCCGAGTACACAGGAGGAACGTTAGAGAGAGTTCGCCGTAGGTTGGAATAAAATAATGACTTATTTAGCACATCCGCATTTAAAGTTATTCATTCACATCTTTGTACACACACGCCCGCACTTGCCCACTCATTTGCAGATGATGTAAGATCCACTTATTAAGCGATAATCGAATTAAACTAGCTCCGGCTGTGGCTTGCCTAGCGAGCAGTGAGAAGTATCCCCACAGCCGTTGCTAATAAATCAACATGGCGCGGACGGCCATTACCACGCCGCGGACGGCCATACCAGTCAAAGAGGGCAGCTGACTTTTTTTTATCAATTGACGAGAATCAAAAATTGAGTTAGAAAACTTAATTGTATGAAAAGAAACGGTTGTACTTCGTATTAATGAGTTGTACGTTTATAACAGAGTAATTACATTTTAATGTTTATCACGTATTTATAATTGCAATAACCATCATTCTTTATAAAATATTTCTTACACACCGAAAGCTGAAATGCCCATTATGTGTATTCGCGTCATAGTGCAAGTATAGCTCCCAACTCACTCGTAAAAACTCAACGTGGATAAATATTTACTAACTTGGATGATAGAGTGAACAACAGTCCATTACCTCATGCTTCACAAATAATACGTTGAAGCTCAACCAAACAAAGCATAGTTCAAAAATTATTTACCGGCTAGGAGAAAAAAAACTTGGCGGCGGAATAGATTAAGTGAATAAGCAAGTTTGCTCTGTGAAGGTGGATCTCAACAACAAATTTAAGTTTACGAGTTTCAAGGAATTTTAATTATACCTTAAAATATTTCAGCCGTTGGAGTCACAATTGTCTAAAACGCCACGTCACCAGTAAATTCGAGAACCTAAAATTCACCGCAATTTCGCCTTTTTATCCTTTCCACGACCACGGTTTCACCACTTTCCTCACTTCTTTGTCTTCTTTTTCCAACTCGCCAAACGAGCTGGCAGCCTCGGCAAAAAGGGCTTCACACAACTGAGCCCCACATTACCTTATTACGCCAGCCATCAATCATAACGCGAGCACGTGGAGAACGCTCTAAAACGCCGTCAACAGCGCCCGTCCCATCCAGTCCCCGTCGCCGCGTCGCGCACTCTACGTCTTTCCCCTCCGCTCCACCCCCACACCTCGCTACTCTCGCTCGGCGCATTTAGAGAAACGTCAAAGTGACCTTTTGTTCCCCGCCGGCGACCGAGCACCGACTCAGCCGCGTCTGGCTTTGCGGCGACACGCCCCTTGCCCGCCCCGGCCAACACCCGCGGCCTGCGCACGCCTGGGTGTAAGCGGCGCGTCGAGGTCTGCTCTTGAGCGAACGAACACCTCTCCACCCAGACGCCGCCAAAGTTGCATCGATCGAATTTACCACGTTCCGGTTTTCTTTGCACTTCCATCTCGAGCTCAAACGTTTGTTGCTCGTTATGCTCCATTTTTGGTCGCTCTGGGCCTTCACCGCTAATATCCGTTTTTAATTCCTTCGCAACAACTATTCAATTGGAAACTAAATTACGACACCCATTACACATACTACGTAAAAAAATTGAGAAGGTGCCTGATCCAACATACAAAATGTATGGTCAAGAAACTTTTTCAGGCGAAAACGTATCAAGCATGCTCAAGAGTGTAACAAACAGCAAGTTCAAATAAAATTTTACCAGACAATTTGAAATTTTACTCAACTGAATACGTCTACGGTTTTCCACCGATATTATGAACGCCGACATCTTAACATGTGATAAATTCAATTCTTTCAGCATTGCTATACGAACACGTAGGTACGTACGTTAATCGTACTAGACAAAAATGTGCTGATAATTTTCAATTCTTGGTCTTTTCTCAGATATAGTAAGTTTTTGATTCTTGTAAGTTCATTTTTTCTTTTTCGGATGTCACTGCAAGGCCCGCAAAAGCCCAGCCTCCTTTCCATCAGCTTCCCTGCTGGCGCCGACTCTCCGCGCCGCGCCGCCCTGTTTCTCCCTGGCGGCGGGGCGGGGCGGGGCGGGGCGGGGCTGACGCCTTCTGAGCGCCTCTCGAGCAGGCACGAGTGCGCCTCTCGAGGATGCGGCGCGGCGCGGAGCCCCTGAGAAGAAGCGCAGGATCAGCGCGCGCTGCGTCAGGCGCGCCACTCAGGTTCCCCTTCGCCACAGTCGGGAGCGGTAGTGGCGGTGCACGAGGCGACGAGAGCGGCGATGGAGGCATGACAGGCGCGGGTGGCGGGTGGCGACGGACGAGAGGGGAGTGACGAGGGCCGCGGGGAGGCAGGGGCGGGGCCGATAGGAGATGGGGAGGCAGGGGCGGGGGCAGGGGCGACGGGGAGGCAGGGGGCGACGGGAGGCGGGGGCGATAGGCGCGACGGGGAGGCAGGGGGCGACGGGGAGGCGGGGGCGACTGGGAGGCGGGGGCGACTGGGGAGGCAGGGGCGACTGGGAGGCAGGGGGCGACTGGGAGGCAGGGCTGGGGAGGCAGGGCTGGGGAGGCGGCTGGGGAGGCAGACTGGGAGGGGCGACTGGGGAGGCAGGGGCGACTGGGGAGGCGGGGGCGACTGGGGAGGCGGGCGACTGGGAGGCGGGGGCGACTGGGAGGCAGGGGAGGCGGGGGCGACTGGGGAGGCAGGGGGCGACTGGGGAGGCAGGGGCGACTGGGGGACTGGGGAGGCGGGGGCGACTGGGGAGGCAGGGGCGACTGGGAGGCTGGGGAGGCAGGGGCGGGCTGGGGAGGCAGGGGCGACGCAGACAGGGGAGCCCAGGGGGCGACTGGGGAGGCAGGGGCGAGGGAGGCAGGGGGCGACTGGGGAGGCAGGGGGCGACTGGGGAGGCGGGGGCGACTGGGAGGCGGGGGCGACTGGGAGGCAGGGGCGACTGGGGAGGCAGGGCGACTGGGAGGCGGGGGCGACTGGGGAGGCGGGGGCGACTGGGGGGGCGGGGGCGACAGGCGGAGATGATGGGGGTGGCGGGGGGCGGCGAGCCGAGAACGCAGCCGGCGTCAGATAAGACACGAAGAATTTGAATTGATGTTTGCCCGAGACGCCAGACTCGTGATGGAGCGTGCGATTCGGGTAGTAGACTGCGTAGATGGGAAGGCATCGCTGCTTAGGAGTTCCCCAAAACCGAGCTCAATGACGTTGGTTAATTAGCCAGTGACAGTGAAGAAAGCTGAATCGTGCCGGCCTGGATCGCCGAGGTCGCTCAGGCTGTGCGGGCGTAGATGCCACGACTCGAAGGTTCGCAGGTTCGAATCTCACTTCGGGCATGGTTATTTGTGCGTGCTTGTGTTGTCCTTACGTGCCATGTTCCCCCTACAGTTACCCCATTGTATAACAATCGAAGTGGTTGCTACATGCCCTAGTAGTTAAAGTGACCTTAAAAAAATCATGTTCGTATCATTGCACTCTGCTACAAAGAAATGTAGCAGAAATCGAAGAAACAGACAGACTTGCCAGTTTTAGAACATCTGTTTATAGCACTTCAAAAACTGAATTGACTGCAACACTACAATTCATTACATTACATCTCATATTCAGTGGTTGCAAAGAAAAAATATTAAAAATAAACAAACACTTAAAATTTTGTCTTAATTTTTTAAATTTTGTCAAACTTTTCAGAGTTTGACTACTTACTGCCCCAAGTCGCAATATCACCAGTTAAGCAGTTTTAGGTTACATTAATTATTTTCATCTCCCCACCCTGCATTTAATCTCGCTTCTGTGCCCCGGACAGACCGCCATCGCGTTCCCCGCGGGGCGGCGGAGAGCCGGGATGGAGAAAACGCCACGCGACTCGCACCGCCGACGCGCCGCTGCACGGGGACTTAAACCGATTTATGTAAACGCAATCAGCCGCGGACGCAATCTACAGCCTCGCGAGCCAGGGCATGCGCACGCGCGAACAAATCCTCCCACACAACGGCGACGGCGCACACTGGCCCTACATGGATACGAAGAAATGCTGAGCAAAAGTTAAATTTAAAGAATAAGACAATCTAATAGGAAATGTAAACTTAAAAAGTACAATTTATGAAAGAAAAGTATTCAAATATTTTCGAATCAGTGCTGCTAATATATTTAGTAATCATATAGCGTAATTTTCAACTGCAGTCGTGAGACGGTCTTGACCATGCCAACGAGAAACTCCGTGATTTTAAAACAAAGTATTTCCTAAAACCAGCCAAGAGGTAGAGGACGCTAAAGAAATGAGAGAAGACCTTTCATTGGATTCTGTATTTCCAATGAATTACTCACGAAACCTTGGGACAAAATTCACAAAGAAGCGAAAATATTGGAACCGCACAAACACCTCAAACATCTTTGAAGAATACGGGATGTATTGAATGTAAGTGCCTTGTATTCTAAACAATTCAACCAACCCGAATTAAATGTTTTACTTCTACCTAAACAAGGTCACCATTTATCAATGGATAAAACGCTTGCTTGGCCACCAGTTACAAGCTTTACGCGTTTTTGTTGCTGTTCGCGCAGCGGGTGCGGCCCACTGTGAAGCGGCGCGGCGACGGTGGCGGCAGAGCGCTTGTGCCCCGCGCCCGCCGCCGCCGCCGCGCTTTCATACGCGCAGAGGGCGAGCTCCGACACGCGTTTCGCGCGGCGCGGAAAAGCTCTCTTTGCGAGCGAAATCCGGTGTGAAATCGCCACGGCAGCCGACGCCGCGGGCCCTGCGGTCGAGCTCGCCAAGAGACGAGCGCCCCGCCGCGCCAGAGCCGAGAGGACTGTTGGAGCCCCACGCGAGGAATAAATGAATGGCCCTCGGCGATTAACCCTCGTGATTATAGGTATGCGCGGAATTTAGCGGCGCCGCGTTTTGTGTGACAGAGGACTCGTTAGAGAGCGCCGAGCGCGGCGGAGTGCAACTGATGGCTCGTGGTTTTGGACGCTTCTGTTAACTAAGCTGGCCGTGCGTACGTTCCGGCAATACGGTTTGGCGATCGCGCAATGTCGGTCGGCGATCGGGCAATGCGTGTCGGCGATCGGGCAATGCGGGTCGGCGATCGCGCAATGCGGGTCGGCGATCGGGCAATGCGCGTCGGCGATCGGGCAATGCGGGTCGGCGATCGGGCAATGCGGGTCGGCGATCGGGCAATGCGGGTCGGCGATCGGGCAATGCGGGTCGGCGATCGGGCAATGCGGATCGGCGATCGGGCAATGCGGGTCCCTTCATTAGCATATATTTCCTGTCGTTCAGTAGACTTAATTATCCTCTCCACTCACTTCTCCCAGATCCACATTACCTCCTGTCGCACGAGTTCTGGGACGCTTCCGGCGGTTAAGTCGAGCGGAGAGAAGCAAAGCTGGTCTCACCACTACGCACCGTGACCTAACAATTACCTCTGCAGCGTGCCATGGGCATTTTTCCAATTCCCGCCACATAACAATTTATTCACCTTTTAACTTCCCATTACAACCGTCGCGAATCTCGCTCGCGAGCTGTTTTTGCTCTCGAATGTAAACTAAACAATAAAAAAGCAAGAGAGGGCCTGACGGAGCGGAGTTGAACGAACCGCAGGAGCGTCGCGGTTTGGATGATCGCCAAGTTGTAAGAAGTGCAGGTTGCAGGCGAGGCTACGTCAATGCAGAATAATTCCTTCGCCGAAGAGGGAACGTTACTACGCGAGTTTACTGCAGTCGGAAACTATCTCCCGACAAATCGGGCGCCTGGCAGCGCAGCCACCGAGAACCCCGCTCCCGCTCGCGTCTTAAGCCGGGATCTTCGCCCCCACGCCCGCCCCCGCGCGTCGCCCATCGTCAACCGCGCGCGCGCCCATCCGCCCGCCCCAACGCTTCCACCGCCGCCGTCGTCGTCGTCAGCACGCCCACATCGCCGCAGTGCGCGCCGCTGCCGCCCGCGCTCCGAAGTCCGCCAACCTCGCGGCAGCGTCACACGACGTATCTCGGGGTGCGATAAACTGAATACCTCGAGACGCAATGAATAGCAGGGATGGAAGCGGCGGTCGGCGCTGAATGGGGCAACCGTGGAGGTGGTGGTGAATCATAAACTGAATGGCAGAAGTAGAGTGACGGTGTATGTAACGGAAGCGGGGGCGAAAACGGCGGTGGCAGGTAGGACGAGTGGGGTAACGACAGGCGGGGAAGGGCAGCGACAGGCGGGGAAGGGCAGCGACAGGCGGGGAAGGGCAGCGACAGGCGGGGAACGGCAGCGACAGGAGGGGAAGGGCAGCGACAGGAGGGGAAGTGCGGCGCCAGGAGGGGAAGTGCGGCGACAGGAGGGGAAGTGCGGCGACAGGAGGGGAAGTGCGGCGACAGGAGGGGAAGTGCGGCGACAGGAGGGGAAGTGCGGCGACAGGAGGGGAAGTGCAGCGACAGGAGGGGAAGTGCGGCGACAGGAGGGGAAGTGCGGCGACAGGAGGGGAAGTGCGGCGCCAGGAGGGGAAGTGCGGCGCCAGGCAGAGGCATTGCCAAACAGGCGTGGGAGAACGGGCGTGGGGCGGCAGCGCCTGTGGCCACGGGAGCCGCGGTGGTTCTCAAACTCATGCCCTGAGCGCAAGGCACCGCTCCAAGCAGCGGGAAGGCAGGCAGGCGGCAGGCGGCGGGCGAGTGGGTGAGCGGCAGGCAGCGTGCCACTTTGGGCGTCCGGGACGGGCGGCGTTTCCGCTGCGAATTCCTCGCAGGTGGCAGCGAAGGCGGTCGCCGGCGCGGCGCCCAGGTAGTGGGGAAGGTGGGCGACGAGGAGCCGGAAAGACGGGTGGGCGTGGTGAGGGCGTGGGCGGCAGAAGTGGCGACCGCTAGGAGGCACGCTTCTTCGAAACGCGAACGGGAGTCACGCGAAACCCGAAGGAGATGAATAAATGGAACACACAACTTTAATGAAAAAATATAACTTGTAATACAGTTTACGGCAAAATAGCTACATTCGTGCAAATAGCACTGTATCTCAATGGCAACTTCTATTCTCGGTATTCACATGTTTTTACTTTCGATAAAAAAAGGGGTAAATTTTCAACTAAAGATCCGCTCCTCTGTTAGATCTTAGCAGTGTGTTGTACAGTTGTTAGTATATTAATAGTACCTTACTTCAATTAGAATGAGATAATTATCAACTTGGAATGAACTACATATATTCCAGCAAAACCATTTTTATAAGAAGTAAAAGTGTTTTACATGATCATTGTAATGTAGCTAATATTTTTTAAAAAAATAAACAAAATTATGCTCTCATACCAAGTCTTCGTTATCCAACAGGTGTGGCTGAAGAAATGGCGGCGACTGCCCGAAGAGAAGGGTTTGGACAGCCAGCGACTCAGAATGGCGACCACAGTTGCAGAAAAGGAGACGACGGTGGCGCGGCGGTGGAAGCAGCGAGGACGGGAAGTGGGGGAAAAGAGCGGGCGGAGGCGGCGGCGGCGTTAGCAGCAGGTTGCTGCTGGCAGCAACCCGCGAAGGTCGACGTCTCGCAAACTCCTCTTTTTCCGCCTTCTTTTTACGAAGCCGCTCGCGCTCCGAGCCCTTCACAGGTTGCTGACCAATCAGTCGGCCCGTGTACCGAACGGCGGAATGTAAAACAGTTTCCAATGAAAACGGTATTCCAGGTACGGTTAGCGACAGCCACGTTTCACGCGCATGCTACAGCGACGAGAAGCCGTAAATGCCTTCAGATAAGAAAGCCCGACTTTATATCTACGAAAGCAATAAGCAGAAAGACGTTCATTTTATGTCTTGCAGATCAAAAAGAGGTCAGGTTCAGTACTAACGTCTATCACTATTAATAAAACCATTTGTCAGATCTCTGAAACCACCTTTCGTAATTGCCGCTCCCGAGTTTCCAAGCACGAAGGTCACAAACGTCATGTCCACCGTTTTATGACACGAATTATGGATCATCCTAGTTGAATGAAGGTTGGAAGTAACTTGCAATCTTAAGAGCGCGAGGTGGTTGCAGAAAGGGGGAAAAAGAAAACACACTCGGCCGGTTGTCGCTAGCGCTGGCGCTGGCCGTGGGCGACGGAGGCGGAGGCGGCGGCGGCGGCGGGGTCGAGGGGCGACGACCCACGTGACCCCTTGATCGCCCGGGCGTCCGCCCCGGGCGTTCGCGCCCGCCCTCCGCCCGGCGCAGCGCGGCGGGGGGAGCTTCTGCACGAACCGCGCTCCGATCGGCGGCGGTCGGCGGCTCGTTCCGTGCCCCCGCGACTCTTCGCGTTGGAAGGCCGATAGGTAAGGCTTGTTCACGAAGTCTGCCGATGTTCATGGGAGCGCTGGGGTCTGTTAACTTCAGGTCCAGTATTCTAGATACCTATTCGTAATAGTAGGAAGCTGTGGCTCATAGTGCACTACGAAAACGAACAATTATTATACTTTTAACTCTGTTCATTGGAACTTAGTAACAACAACAACAACAACAATAATAATAATAATAATAATAGTTGAGAAACAGTGGAATATGAAAAGAGTCCCGATAATTGTTTCAAGCACCGGAGTCATCCCTAGGAGTCTGATTGGGGACCTTAAGCAACTGGGTTTGAATGAAGACCTGTACAAACCCATGAGAAGGCAGTTGTTATTTCAACAACAAGGATCATGAGAAACAATGTATTATAAATTCTTTTTAAAAAATAGATGTATTGTGCTTTGATTTTGTATATCTGTGCAATTCATTCAAATGTACCAATAAGATGAGAAAAAAATAAAAATAATAATAATCTACTTGAAACAGTTACTGTTCGTTCAATCTGGTACTTGCTCATCAAATTTCGTAGTACAATAATTTATTTGCTACCTCACTGACTTCGTTTACCATGGAAAGTCATGATGAAATACGATCTACGAGGCAATGATTTGATGTAAACAATAGTAGTTTTTTTCCTGCCTTCCGCAAAGTGAACACTGAACAAATAATAGACGTGGTCCAATCGGTCGGTAACGTTTGAATGTCTCCGGTGGAAAAGTGCATGTGACCACCAATGACAAAGGCAGAATCGTGCTTGTCCTTGGCAGTAAGATGGTTTGGATCCACAGTGTAAGTCCTCTGAGTGTATGATACGTAACAAAAAATGAAAAGTGAATTCCATTAAAAGACATAAAATTGAGAAACCGGTCTGCATTAATACAAGTTTATTGTTTAATAAAATACAAAACTAATCATGTTCCAAAACAGTTTTTAGTATAATTTTTCACTAATGTGTTTTTTTAATAGCTTTTCATTAACGTTAATGAGAATTTCGTAACAAACTCATTTTTACGTGATTTTTCCATTTCCCGAAAATTGAAAATTTGAAATACCTATTACAGACAAAATGGAAAGTTGGGAAACTTTTAACAAACGGAAGGGGCCTGCCAAGATTTTTTACATATTCCTACGCTTCCTAGGAGGCCTTTGTCAGCTCAATCGATCCGCTGGCTGGTACAGCTTTAGCCAGAACTTCTGGCACATGTGTGACCCTTTTCTCGTAGTCAACAAGTTTATGCAGGACATTCTGGCGAATGACCACACACACTAGTGGAAACAGAGGGTAAAATATCGTTACAGATATTATCTTATTCCGACGAGATGCAGCAGAAGAAAATTACGATAAGGAAATTACGTTTTAAAGCAGCAACGCTCCACAATTCTTAGAGAATTCCAGAAAGTGAATGGAACACAGAAGAGCGAGAACAATGCACACCCGTAATAAAAACCAACAAGAATAGACTTTTAAAATTAATTGCCCGATGTCGTTGAGGCATGATTGTCCAATACGTCATTACACTACCGTACAGCTTATGATCGATTGTCGTAAATTAAGCGTACCATCGATTTAGTGAACAAAGGAATAGATAGAAATAATGCTGCGTTGCAGAAGCAGCCACCAAGTCGTTCAGAAAGCGAATTGTAACAAGGTGAAGGGATAACGTAACACTTTCAATTCAGAAGAAAAATATCTTTCAGAGCTAAACACTAGGACTAGGGAATATGATGTAGATGAAACAGGACGATGTCCTATGTCTAGTCATCGGATTTAACGATTACTCTCTGGCGACTACTGGAAATGCGTAGACAGGATGTTCCTCCGTGGGCCAGCTGGCAACTTGTCGATCTGAATGAAGTCACAGCAAGCTGTGCCAGTAACTTGGTATATTATACTACTGCATGCGTTCGTAGGGACACATTTTAAATGAGCACAAATTTAGTAATAAATACGGAATGAATTAAAAACTTGAAATTTTAATTGCAATAATGGCAAACCAGAACGGCCCTCTTCTCGCGCAATTTATGATCAGCATTAAGCCTCTAATCTACGTACGTGGCGTAACACATTCGCTCTGACCGGGAGGTCCTGGTTTTGAGTCCCGACGGCAGCAGGATTTTCGACTCTAGATTTTCAGCTAGGTCGAATTTAGTCGTTGTCTGGAGGAGAATTCTAGCGGTCAACTGCTCTAATCGGTAGTTTTCCGTGCTTTCTCCGATCACCACCAGGCGAATGCCGGAAGTACCTTCGAAACGGGCCACGGACCGCGCGCGATCTTTCCTTCCTCTTCCTTGCCATATCCTTACCCTTCACATACAGACACTTACACTAACATGCACCACACATGCCGGGAGACCGGTCGGGGACTTGGAACATCTGGGCGGTGGGCGGTTGGGACGATGCACCGCTAGTGGGAGATACTTGGTTGGGAAAAAACCCGTTAGTCGACGGTAGGTAGGCGCCGGCTCTCGCAATCTAGTGAGGGAAGATCACCGGCACCTCCCGATGAAAAAACACGCACCACACTGACAGGACTAATGCCCTTAGTAGTTGACGCGCCCGGACTCACTAACAATCAATCAATCATTAGCTCTCTGAATCGAAAAATAATTGTTTTCTGTCCATCTCTTACGCTGCGTATGAAAATCATTGTGGCGGTGTCCTCGTTTTATGGAAACCACCGACGTTTCTCCACAGCGTGGAGTTGAGCAACTGTATCCTTGCGCCCACCATTTTGCGCACGCTGACACACACACATATTACTGTCGCCTCTCTGCTAAACTCCAAATGAAGTCCGCACGCAGCACTCCATTTCCAACGCGTTGGCCGCGAGAGTTACCACACGCTGTGTGTGCGCGCGCGCGTTGTCAAAGAAGCCGCCCAACGGCCGTCTAGCAGGTGCGTGAAATAGTTTCGAGCAGCGACAGCAATTTGTATTTACGCAGACTGGAGTTTACTGGAGTCCACCCACCTCCCGGGAACGGTCGCCCGTGCGTCCGGGGCTGACCAAAAGCCCCTTTTACTCACCACTACTATCACCACCCACCCAACCACCAGCTCCCTCCCCCACAACCTCGCACCCCAGACCCACTGTCTCACTCTTTCGTCGGCTCCATCGATCTACCACTTCCACTCACCCATTACGCCTTCCGACTTTCCTTCCACGCACACTCTCCGCTAGGGTTGCCAACAATGTTCATGTAAAAGGGAGGAGACTCGATAAGCAAAAAACATACCCGAACGCATTAACACTTTATCAACATCTTTTTTAGGCTAACATCAGCTCTATTTCTTTGTTACCTTCATTTACGATTCAAGTGACAACTCTCGTTCAGACAATGCAGATGAGGATGTCTCTTTTTATTTTAGTCGCTAGACAGACACTATCATGCGTGCGTGTGTCAGCGATCAGCAATATGATGTACATGATTTCTATTCTAAATTAACAAACGATACAACGTAGCAGATGTTCGTCACGTGATAAAATAAATCACTAATGTTAAAAATATACTAAAAGGAACCCATTTAAAATACAAAAGAAGGGCAATTGACGTTAATGGAGGACTGTCCTCCCAAATGGAGAACGTTTGGCAAACCTACTCTCCACCCACATCAATGGTCCGACCTGAGCGTCGTCGCCCTGCCGCACAGCACCGCTCCTGCTCTGACGTAACGCGTAATCGCGGGGCTTCGCTCTTCGGTGAAGTGTCTCCGGAGCGACGGCGCATTGCCACAATGGCTCGGCGCCACACCGCAGCCACGGCCGCCCGCCGCTCGCGCCCGCTTGGCGGTGCAGGTGCGAAAATACACGTCTCGAACACCCTGCGAGCCTTCGCGGAGTTTTAACTTTCCATCAAGCAGAAAAGTAATGAATTCGCAGTGCTTGATTTATACAATTTTAGGGCCCGGAATGCTTGCCACATTAATTATTGATTTAAAGGAGATAGTTATAGATTTAGTATCTAATTTAATAATTATTCCCGAGGTACCGGAACGCCGTTCCGTCGCCTTCCGCCAGAAATCAAGCCCTGTGATTATGTATCACTACATTCAAGTGAGGCCCGCGAGAAATAGTTTTCTAGAAGTTTAGGTTTTAAGGGTTTTTTTTTTTTTGTGCAACTAACCATTGAATGTCAATTCCTTCCGAGTAATGAATGGGGTCGCGTGTAAATGATTTGTGAAGAAACATTGCCAATGGGAGCAAAGGTGGTGCCATGGAGGTGTTTTTTAAAGAAAAACAGCAGGTTCGTAAGGGATTAAAATCGTCAACAGTTCGAAATCTTCACCAATGAATGTTTTACAGAATGTATCTTGTAACGTGATAAAAATTAAAGACTATTTCAAAAGCTCTTCTGCTTTTCAAAGCACGCAGTGCTACTGCTGCACATAAAAAACACGCGAGTTTACTTCCCGGGAATTGCATTTACGTAAAGAATGCGGATTCTCGCAATAAAATTTTAATTTTACATTTCATCATTTGTAACCCGTAACGTCAACTTCGCAAAAACCCTTTTGACATCGACCCAAACGTTCCCAAAACTTCAGCAATTAGCAACCAAGGCATTCACGTCCCGCAAGTCCAATCTCTCCGCGCCCTCCAACACAGCACCACAGTTTGTGGAGACCGATTCTCCGAAACGGGCGCACAGAGATACAACCCACCTACCACTTACAACAAACAAACACAAAATACACACTCGCACACGTGTAAGCATCTACACAAAGGCAGTGGGTGATCAGCGACGCTCGGCGGCGCGGCATGGCGCGGCCGGGAGTTCATTCAGGTGGCCTAGCACACTTGCGGGCACGGTGCTGCAGCCGCCGCCTCGCAGGTGGAAAGTAGAGCGCGCTTACGGCTCGCACGTGCGCCCGCCCACTCGCCCGCCCCGCCAAGCGATGCACGGCCGTCCCACACGCCACAGGGCGGCAAGGCGTTCCCTCCCGCCGTAGTGCGCTGGGTCGATGTTAAATACCTACGGCCAGTCCAAAGCAGCTCTCCCATCTCCACGAAAACAAACTCTGCGTTTATACTGTTTGTAGTAGTAGTAATACACGTGCACACACCGTGTTTATAAAATGTGCAAGTTTTTGAAGATACATAAATGGTTTTTGACGATTAGCGAATATTACGTGCAACATGTGATGCAAGACCACCTTATTGTCCTACTCATCTTTTCAAATATCTTTAGGAAGATGAATGACAGAAGAGAATAACCTAACAATAAGGGATTTTCATGATGACTTTAGCGTCTTTCAACTTAGAGAACACACATTTACAGGAATGAAGAAGCAGTACATCTCAGAAATACAAAACGGCGCTCAACTTCTCTGCAAGAGAAGATTCTATTCCATTTCTTAAAAACCGAAGAAAAAGAAATTTAAAAAAAACAACTTGAGATTAGGTGGTGTTCCTTTTAAAAAAAATCAACTAAAAGGACAGACGAGAAGAAAGAAAAATATAGACCAACAAATGATAAAAAGATGCCGTTTCAACGTTAAGGTTAAATTAGTAACTTATCAGAAAGAGCACTATTTTAGCACCACTATTACAAAACAGTACTTTCCCAACAATAAGAACTAAATATGTAAGAACTAAAAAGATTTTATGTGTACGCAACTTTGAATGCAAAATCCAACGCGTTCTCTGCGAGGTACTTTACCCGTCCCTGTTGTATCCCGAAAAGGAGTTTACCTTCTCCGGACGCGCGCGACCGTTCCTCGACAACCCCTCCCCCCCCCCCTCTCACCTCGAGTGGCAATACGCAGCCCGAACGTGCTTCGACAACGCACACATTTTCTCGAAGCAACAGCAGCAGGAGCAGCAGCGGTAGAAAGCCAACGCAGCACGCGGGGACCTCGTGTGCCGCGTAATGCACGATGACACTACACTCCAACCATCCCGAGTCTTTCCCACACGTGTCGCACCGCCGGTCGGCACAGTATGCATACACACACACACATGCGATGACACCATTACTGATGACATGTGTAAGCGCAGCAAATGATGATCAAGCGTTTGTGCCGACTGCAAAACCTGCCGCTGCTGTCGAAACGATGCGCAGTTTCTCGCATGAATGCTTGTTGACCAATGTACACGCTTCGTCAGCCGGTCGCGGTCAGGTATGGCCATGAGAACCATTTTCCTACAGAGCCAAATTTTGAGACCTTCTAGAATGAATTTTCTTCTACCACCGCATAAATGCTAGTTCGTGACGATGAAATGACTACCATTTTCTAAATATGAAATAGAAATAAAAAGGTGCGAAAGTTCATGGAAGGTGAAGGCAAACCTTTCTCCCAGAAATAAAATTACTATGATACACTTATAGCTAGGTATGTTGACTACAAATACGGATCTACTACACATGCATGAGTATTTCATAACTCCAAGAACTCACCAATCGTGTTGAGCCTTACTATATTCATGTTAATACACAAACGGCAACTTACCTGTAACAAAACAATGTAAAATTATTATTAGTCAT
This sequence comes from Teleogryllus occipitalis, assembly GCA_011170035.1. Taxonomy (NCBI): domain Eukaryota; kingdom Metazoa; phylum Arthropoda; class Insecta; order Orthoptera; family Gryllidae; genus Teleogryllus; species Teleogryllus occipitalis. Next base: position 50,113 of record BLKR01001618.1, read on the forward strand.
CATTCATAACATCAACAGTACAATAAAAATTAGGCATTAACAAAAATATTCAGATTTTGAACGTAAGCTCTAACACATTCATACAATGTTCATATAATGAAAAATTTGTTATTACCAATACTGTGATATAAAAGTATCTTATATTCTTTGACAATTCAGAAATATTAAATTTCCCCTGAAGCTAAGACAGGAGTATAACAAAAAATATTCTTGAACACAAGAATCCTAAAAAAAATATTTAAATAATCAAAGGCGATAAAACCAGTAAAGCGATTTTAGAATATTGTGCTAACATTAAATCGAACTGGAAAGACTGAGATTCAATACTCTCTGATTATCTCATTCGTTGAAGCGGTATCAAATGTGGTATTCGAATCGAGAGTGAAAATGTTTATGCACAAAAACAAACTTCCATAAAATTCAGATCAACAAAAAAGTTTACTTTAATATACATAAAACGAAAAATTTCGAAACGACAATTAAAAAATGAAGCGTTCCCAAAACAAAAACACCGATGGATTGTTTTGCATCACGACCAGACCGTACAGAATCGAATTTATAATGTTTTCACAGAAAGCGGCCCGAGAGTTCATGCAATAGTTTAAAGCATCTGCGCATTATTGCGAATGAAGACATAAACAAGAACTCACAACTAAATCGATTGCGAGTAACAGTATTAACATGAGAATCGCCAAACGACGAATTACTACTACAAACTAAACACGAAAAAATAAATCCTTGCCTGGCAACCCACTTGAAACAACGGCGCACTCGTCGGGCGGGGAATGAAGGCAGAAACCGGGGGCGAAACGAGGCAGAACCGAGTGAAATCCAGCTAAGGGACGCCCCCGAACGGTATCCGTCTCGTAGCGGTTCGGCGGCGGAAACCCGAGGAAAACCTCAACCACACGGCACGGCGTGGAGCGGAGCGGCATGCCTGGCCCGGGCCCGTTGGCCAGAGATTGGATCCGGCCAGCGCCTGGGATCGCTACCGCTATCCTGCATGCTCCGAGGACGCCGCCCACAACCCGGCGCTTAACCCTTCGCCCCGTTATTCAACTTGTGAAAATATCAGCGCTTCTAAATGTTAAAACAGCTCTCTACTGAATTTCACTACATCAGTACTGCACAACTAGATGAATTCAGGGCTTCGTGGCTCCAACAAGATCTGGGCATCGTCGGGTCAACTTACTCATTTCATCGCTCTTCCCCCTACTATACTCTACAAGCCGCTCCCCGCGTCGCAGTGAAATCGCAACGGCAGTACTTCTGTCGCAATGAGAGTTGGCTCGGGTGCCCGGGAATAAGCTGAATGAGATTGTGATCAAAAACTTGCGAACGAAACTAAAAGAAAAATCAGAAGCATTTACATACTGGAAACATTTGTCCTCTCACATATGTTATTACGAAGACTAGTATGATTTGCTTGGAATTATCAACGGCAAGAGACACAATCGAATACGTATAAACAAAAAAAGTTTTCTTTCTACCCAGCTTCAAGCGAGATGGGCGACGCCGTTACACATCGTTTCGTCAGCGTCCAAGCCGGCGATTCGAACTGTCCACTATTCGTGACTCCAAACAGCCAAACCAGAAGTCGATCCGGTCAAAATCGGGGAACGGGATCCAACAGAAGCTGCATCTCTTACGGAGCGCTTTCTTGTCCCTTCACAAGAAACCGTCGTCGCGAGGGACCTCGGGAACCGAACCCGGACACCTCGGAGAACAAAACCCGACCCCGACGGGACGAGATGTCGCGGCTAACGGGTGCGGCTTCTTTGAATGGCCCGCCGCCTCCGCCTCCGCCGCTGCTTCGAGGGGGGCTGTCCGTGCGCCCGACCGTATAGGATTCGCCGATTCCCCTTAAGCCGTGGCGGCCCGCGGAGAGAGAGGAGTCGAGGGAAGCTCGTCGCCGGTGGGGAAGGGCGGGGAGAGGAGGGGGGGTGTCGAAGGAGAAGAAAAAGAACACGTTTGCCGAAAAAAAGCAAAGCTCCCGCTGGGATCTGGGGCTCGACGCGCACAGCTCCCGCTAGGGATGACATCTTTTCGACGCCGGGAGCAGGGAACACGTGTGCGCAACGACGACTCCAAGACGAAGGGGGCGGGGGTGGGGGCCGCGGACGGCAGAAACCGACGAAAAATTTATGGCGAAAGCAGCAGAGACGACGCAGCGGTTCCGACGAGTATCCCCCAGCTTATTGTATAATTCTTAAGCAATGTTATAACGCTGACGGTTGCTGTGTAAACGGTATCAAATTTCGAAAATACAGTCACCCGTTAGTCATGCCCAGTCGTCATTGTGTTTTGTTTAATTAATAATTGGAGGATTTTGAATTTCCTCGAAAACAATCAAGACAAACACTATAAAGCCCTAGTTTCACAGTATGAGAAATTAGCATTAAAAATGCCTGAAAATACAAGAAACTACTTTTAGAAACCTCACATTGCAAATTCACGATACATCCATCAGAAGAAACTACCAACTACTCTCCATATTGCAATTCCCGAAACGAAAACCCGGCATTACATCATCTTGCACAAAGGACCGACAACCTCCCGTTCTCATCGCAGCGCCCGCCCACCCGCCCGCCGAAATGACGGGACCCGCCCGCGCACCCACGCCCTTCCAGGAACTGGGACGGCCCGCAACCCCGTCCCGCCGCCGCAGACTGCTCGCCTGCAAGCTCGCTGCGCCCGCAAGCCGTCCGACATTCGCGGCGGCCGACCTCGTCCATCTCCTGCGGTACTTGGCAGGTGCGGTCGGGGGAGTGGGAGGCGGCAGACGCGCGGGCGGGCGCCGAGCAGCACTTCTCGCGCGCACGCGCACGTTCCTTAATTGCGTGCCGTGCGAATAATGCACACGGCCGCGGTAACCGCGCGCGCGATACGGCGGCGGGGCGATGTGACTCGAGGCGCGTCCTCGCGCCGCTGCGGCGGCGGCGGCGGCGGCGGCGGCGGCGGCACCGCGCCGTCCCGGACCTGGCGGCAGCGGTGCCGGCTAACGGACGCCTCGGCGGCCCTGTTCGCTCTAACAGTATATCCGCCGCCGGCCCAGCGCCAGGTCAGTAGGTAAGGCGCCCAGCACCGCCGCCGGTGCCGCTGCCGAGCAGCCGGCGCTGCCGGAGTGCCTGCTTGCTTGCCTGTCTGCTGGGCAGCCACACACGCTCGCGGCGGCGGAGGCGGAGATGGCAGCGAGGTGAGCGGGCAGAAGGACAGGCAAAGACTCTGGGAAGGTGGATGGGTCGATAAGATGAACCGAATTCGAAGTTCGATGGTGAATGAAACGACTATTGAGTAAGTGTCCACATACCAGATCCTGTAGCAGCAAAAATGCTGCTGAAATAAACCACACGAAATGGTTTCCCAAAATGTAGCAAGCACTCTGCTTAAAAACAAATAAAATATTTTCTTATCACTACAACAAATTAAATATTTTTACGAAAACAGAATTCCCGAATACTGCATTAACATAATACAGTATACACGGTTGCACGGTGTAACGGTTCTTAACACACCAAGATACCAGCAAGATCAAAAAAGTTGCTGTTCCATAATGCACCAAGTGAATAGAAATTTAACGGCGGATGTCTTTTCCTTGGAGCCTTGCGTGTCGCATGACGTAAGCAGTGTTGCATGGAGTAAAAGAATTCAGTCGATACGCCCAGTTCCAGAGTGGACGGAATAACAATCAATTATTTGCTTTCTTCAGTCAAAATCGAAAATAACATTGTTTTTCGTTTTTTCTGAAGTTCCTGGGTATCTAACGAAATCAGACAACTATCAAATGGCCGGAAGCGGGTAGTTTTCATTCAATCCCTGCGCGCATTGGAAATTTATTCGCATTCGTGGGTGCGGTGAGTACGGAATGGCGAACCAAATGACCAGGTGACGATTTGGTAAATAGAAATGTATGTAGATAGACTATTTGATGATAGAAGATCTTCATAGCAAAATGCAAAATGTAAACAGGGCTACAGGTTTAGCAGACAGGTTGAGGTCACGAATTGGATGATGTAAAGGAAAAGGGGTTGTTCGTGCACAAGTACGCTGAGGTGGCTACGTGAGAGGAATAATTTGCTAGCAGGGTCAGATAGGCGTGTGAGAAGAGCGGTCGGAGAGGGGGGTCGAAGGCAGCGGCGCGCCGCGGAGCGATTCAGCGAGGCGAGTCCAGATCCGAATACCTGGTCCCGGGTCGACGGGCGGGTGAGCGATGGGTGCGGGCGAGCGAGAGGGAGGGAGGGGAGGGGAGGGGAGGGAAGGGACGGCGACGCGGTGGGCGGCCGGCTGCACCAGCAGCAGCGGTGGATGCGGAGGCGGCAGCGCCGGCAGGTGTGGATAAATTAGCCGCCCACCAACCTCGCGTGTCGCGACGGCGTTCCGCGCATCTCCACGAGCACGCACTACGCGCTCCAACCTTCCCATTCCGAAGCGATCAAGCGCCCGGATCTGCCAGCGTACAAAGTGCCTCGGCCGCCGCCTCCTCCGCCCCCCTTTCCACCTCCTCCCTCCCTCCCTACATTGAGCGCAAGGATTTTCCAGCAGAGGTTTAAGATATTGAACAGAGAAGAACGGCTTCCGAGACGACGAAACCCAAACGCAATCCCCCCCAGCATTTATAAGTTTAAGCGAACGGAAAAAATGATTATATGGATGAGCCAGACATTTTTATCAAACGAGACGCGCGGAATACAACGGGGAATAAAAATGGACCCATCCAAAATTTCAGTGAAACACGAATGTGACGAAAAAAAATGTTTCAGATTAAAATTCAATATCAATATTTATTTGCAAACATTATTAGACCATGCATATCGATTAAGTGCGTTCCTCGTAAGGGCCTCTAAACAAACAGTCCTAATAAAAAAAGTTATCTAAATGCTCTGAAAACAAAGACGGGCTATGCATTTTAAAGCTTTATTTCCGATAAATACGGTAAGCACACGCTACACCGACATTGAAGAATTGCTCGGCTTTAGGTATTCAATGTTTCTGGCAATAGCTAATAAATGCAATTCCAATAAACAACATGCATCCAGCAACGACATTTTATTTCATTTCGCATTTACACGACACGCCTACAACATGCGCATACTTGGATGCAATGGACCGTAATGAAAACAGTATCGACCGTTCTTTTGTTCGCTCTGCCGGCCACGCCGAATGAAATCTTCACACATTTATGGAGCGTATTCAATCGATAAAGTCAAAGCGATAAAGCATACGCTCTCATAACAGTCGCGTTATCGCACGCAGTCCGCTCTGCGCGTACAATTAATTGCGCGCGAGGCCGCACCAACGGTCACACAGCGGCGGCGGCGGTACCCGCTGCGCGCCCGGCGGCAACGAGGACGCCACCGCGGCAATCCTTCATGCACGCCCCCCCCCCCTCAACTCTCACTTCCGACGTATGTTAAACGCGCTGCACCGATGCGGTGGGAATTCTCCAAGTCAGTGCCTCGAAAAGTACTTCCTGAAATGTACCTTCTAAGGCGTTTGCAAACAATCTACAAATTTAATAAAAATCGTGTAACTTTGTTTCCCTTCAGTAGCGTTTGTCAATAATGCGCCTATCGAAATATTACCTTTTTACTGAATGCAAAGAGAACTTCTAAAAGTTTCAACTGATTTCGTACCACCACCGAAGGGAAAACGTTTAAAATATAATTAATTGGAATTTCTTTCAACTTTTACGGCGGATGATTGATTAACTTCCGAAATATTGCAATTTACCAAGTAGAAATATGATAAATTTCGTCTAATGGTTTTATAAGAGGATATTGAGCTGTCAGGTTTAAGAAGGCTCATTCTTAAAAATAAGAAATAAAAATAGAATTAATGCTCTCATTAGTATCTCCTACTGCCCTCTAATGAATTGGAAATATAGCCCTAAGCGATGAACAATCAAGTCAGGTGTACCAGGCGAACACAAAACTTTGAATGTTGTGGCAACTTCAAGAGAGTCGCCCGATATTCCAGGTATTTTAGTTCCGCTCTTAAGGAAGTTGATAGAATTACGGCACTTGGCACTTCGTCCATTTGCGAGTTGTATAGTTCGGAGCTGTGGTTCCAGAATTACATCATCTATTCTCGGTGTCCTTCAGTACCTGGCATCAGCTCGGAGGAATGAAGTAGCCAACATGAGTAGCTGCCCTGACACCAAATGTCTTCTGTCGAAGGTCGACTGCTGGAGGTTTCGCGATTTGAAGGTCGCATAACGTAGGTGGAGGGAAACAAAGCAATTCCTTAAATGCTTTTTTTGTATACCATCATTATAAACGACCCTTTTCGATACCCCGAATCGTGCATAATTCAGTATTTTATCGCACGCTACATGACGTCATCGCCATTATTAAACGCGACATGACGTCATCACACATTCAGCCAATAGTAGCGAGAGAATCGTGGGGAGGTAGAAGAAGACGGAACAGCCGACCATCGTTTTCTCGCACGGATGTCAACAATGCCATCTTGAATTTGATTTCTAGAGGGCGTTGGATGTCAAGCACCCGAGACCTCAGAAGAAAGTTGTTTCGCGAAATTAAGTTTGATTCTCTTGTAAATTTATAATGCTGTTATACAAAAAAATAGCGTATGCAACTCGTTTATAATGTTGCTTTATTGCATTCGTACAAATTTGAAAACTCGCTCCTAACGTCGCTCGTTTTCAAAACATGTACTCATGCAATAAAGCTTAACATTATAAACTAATTGCATAAACTACTATTTTGTATGTGAATTTTTCAGCCTTCAGCAACTGCTACAGTACATCAATTCACAACTACTTCTCAGTTTTAGAAACTCCATCCATAAAATTAATTTGAAGTTTGGCGCTATACGTAGGTGAACTCTAACAAGAACATCCGATCTCAAACCAAGTTCAAATCTTCCCTTTAAATTATGAACAGCGAGATTTACACCTACTAAGCTGGAAAGGTTTCTTTATTCATCCCACTGCTTTCCGCAACCATCACAGCATTATTGGTTGCCTGAATGTGAGGACACCAAAACATGTCACCTTTCTTCACTTACGCACAACAAAGAAGGATGAATTGTTTCGGCCCATACAAATACTTTGTATACATGTTGGGTGACACCGTCCTGATAACCAAAGGCGGCGGGTTGACAACAGAAACAAAGTAGTCCACAAGAAAGTATTAAACGAGAAACTAAATATAAACAGATCAATGTACCGTGACATATCCCGCATGTGCCACTCAACCACGTTCTTCACAGGAAACAACCCACAATCACCGAGCCAGAGACCTCAATTTCGCCGGGGAGGGGGGGGGGGAGGCATGGCACGGCATGGGCTTCGCCCTCTGATGCTGCAATCGCATTATGCGCGGCAGGCGGAAAGGAGAGGAATTATTCACCGGAAGCGACTGGAGAATCGACCGGTCGAAAACGCTGCATAATACAGCGCCTCGGAGCGGGCGGGCACGGTTTGACAGGCAGCAACGTGGCCGCCACCGCCGTCGTCCCCCAATAGTGCAGACCGACTGAATAAGTGAGGACGGCGACACGACACGTCGCAGCGTCGCGACACGTTACGTCACGCAGGGCGGCCACCGCCATCGTTGCCATCCCACGCCGTCCAGCTGTCGAGTGATCAGACCGAGCCGTCGGCTGCAGCCAAACAAGATGGGCAATCCGGCTGAGGTGGCTCAGGGCATCAACTGCTGTCACTGTAGTGTCTCAGACCAGGTAGTCCTAGGGTTCGAGTCTGGACAGCGGCAGGATTTTCCACGCAAGGTAAAAGAGCTGGCGGAATTCAGCCGCTTTGTCCGGAGAAGAATTCTGGCGACCGTCTGCTCTGATCGGTAGCTTTCCATGGTTGCTCCGATCAACACCAAATCCATTGTTTTAATGATTATTTCCTGCAGGTTCAAATTTTAATTTTCGAATATTTGCTCACCTTTCACTAAGTTTCGCGTGACTCTTACATTTTTCCTATTTCATTTCAATCTTACGTGTCATCAAACTCTGCAAGGGATTGTATAATACTCGCAAGCAACGTAAAATAATCATTGATTCGCAACAAACGAGGGTGTTCATTTAATACAATAATGTTACATAAAAATAAAGCCATGTTTGTTCCCCATCCTACGCACAAATTAATGAGCACCCATTTCCTCATTACAAAACTGTTGATATCATTAGACATTAAAAAAGTAATAAGCCCATAAAAAACAATGAATAAGCAGTAATTGTTATTACTTCTACGTAACGAAAGTCAACTAGCAGATTCAGAAAAAAAAGACATGTACTACTTTACTGTGCGCAAGATGCGCGGACTATTGCGTCGTTCGGGTTACATAACGATAAAGAACCTACACAGTGTGACAAAAGAACGCAAAAGCTGCACGTACACCACGGCGCGGGCCGGGCCGGGCCGGGCCGGGCCGTGAGGTGCGGCGCGACGCGACGCGCGTAGATGGAAAGCGACAGTCGCCGAGTGGCCCGCGCCGCGCACGCGCCGCCGCCCAAATGAGCCCGGACCGGCGGGGAAGTGCACTTCGGGGTAACGCGTCACCCGATTAGCGCTAACGAAACCAATTCGCAGCGCGGCTTCCCCGGGCGGACGACGAGCGCCGGGCGCGCGCTCAAGGGCGGCCAAGGGCGAGCGGGGCGGAGGCCGCAACGGGAAGCAGGCCCGAGGCCGGAGGAGCAGGAGATCGGGAGGAGAGGAGAATCACGAGCGGAAATGAACGAGTATGGCCAAGCGTCGTTGACATAATGCGATCGGAGAGGAGACGAAAACGAAACGGTGAACTGAATTGCAATCCGGCGAGCAGACGCGAAATGAATGGAAATCAAGTAGCCTGAAGGGGGGTTTCAATCCATGGAGGTTGATACAAGTGGATTCAATCGACACGGGTGACGTAGACAGGGCGCGCAAGGTAAGAGGAATGAAGGAAACGTACCCCAACGCAAATGCAAAAAGGGTTGACACCTCTCAACGCGGGTTTATAAAAAAAATCGTTTCGAAGTAAAATCTGACCGATAGATAAAGTACTGTACAAATAAATGTATTTCAGTTCTAGCATAAAACGCGGCAGAATGTATAGGGACCACGGCAAAACTGCGAACTGTAGACGCGCACGGCCGACCAGGACGGGTCCTTGAACTCGCTCGGGGCGAACGCGGCCCGTGACTCACTGCGCGTCGGGGCGGCCGCGCTCTACCCCAGGCCCCGCACGCGCGTCCGACGCATGCGCACGCGGGCGCCGGCCAAACGCTGCCTGCCAGTCTGCCCGCCCGCCCTGCTCCGTCCGCGGGCGACTGGGCGGGGGCGGCAAAACCGATCGTGAATCACTCACGCGCCCCTGCGCGCCGACCACGTGCCGCCCGGAGGGCGCCCCGCCCCGCCCCGCCACACCCCACCCTACCCCGCCCGCCAGCGATATCGCTCCCCTCCTGCAAACGCGGGATGCAATGCGTCGGAATGAAACGAGACATGCGGGATCGCGAAAAACTACGTACACGGGGAAAATATCCCCACAGTTTGCTATCGCCAATTACTTTGAGATGTACCTAGTATTATTAAAAAAGTTATGTGGAACTGTTGAAAAAAGTCTCATTCCAAATGAAATGTAAAACAAACGAAACCTTGGATTAAAACTCCTCGATGTTTCTATTGAAAATATTCATCTTAGTGAATGTTCTAAAAATTTGCGCTACGCACAGAATTACCTGAAATAAGTGTAATTCGCTTTACGTGTACAGGATGTCATTTAATTTTTAAGAGTATATACAGAAGGGTAACAGCAAAATCTCCTTCTCAACCTTCCCATATAACAGACTACGTGACCAAGTCTATTTGATTTCCTTTACATCTCTACAATAATATATTTCAAAATGCTGACAGAAATAATGTAGAAATTCACTCGCACGTCCATTGCCCATCTCACCCCCAAACTGCACGAAATCTTTCTATAAAGCTTAAATTGCTACAGGAAGAGGCTCCCTACGGCATGCGACCGTTCCACGTGCGCAGCTTCCATCGCGCGAGAAAAGAACTCCCACCGCGCACTGAGTCAGCGGGAGCACGGGCGGGCGTCGCCACGCGCGACCATCACCTGCCTATGATTCACGTGCGCGCCCTGGCGGCGCGACGAGCGGGCGGGGGAGGGGCAGCAAATTTCACCAAGGGGCGCCCCCGCGGGAGCTTCGACCGGCGGCGGTGGTGGTGGCGGCAGCGGCGACGGTGGCGGCGGATCGACGCAGCGGGAGAGCTCACGCGTCGGCCCGCGTGACGCCACGGGACGCGCTCAGTCGCCACCGCCGCCCCGCGCCGCGTCGCGCCCAGGCAGAGCGGAGCTAGGCGGCTTGCACAATGCATGGGCGTCTTCAAACACCACCTCTCACACATACGGTTTTTACCATTAACTACTTACAAGTTTACGTACAAATGTAGAATATGCTTAATAAGTTGGGGTTGGCACTGCCGTAAAATACAGGAATGTATGTTTAAGGAATTATCAAATTATTTACTCATTTCATACTATATTGTGTACTTACGTTTACGCGTAAGTAAAGCTCTAAAAAAACATCACGTTCTTAATCGTCTTATGAAGCAAGTTTGATAGAATGCATTAAAGGGTATTAAAACTTAGAAAACCTATAGTGGAATTTATTATTAACTGTAATATTCAGCGTTTCCTTTGAAGGCACTCTCTTCTTTAAAAAAATCCACTGCTGAATTCCTGGAATCTTCTACGATTGAAAAAAAAGTCATGTTGAATAGAAAATGCGCATTGCAGACACACAATTACACAAAGCATGACTGTTAAGCCGGAAGGCGCAGATGCTCGAGCTACAAGTACAGGCTTTTCTACAGGGAAAACTTCTGGAAGCAAAAATCAGAAGAAGCTTCCTTTTTCTTATTGCAATGATTTCGAAGTCGATGCCATTCACATCAAAGAAACTGAACCATTTTTCACTGAAGTCCCACGACTAGCACTCGCCCAAGAGCATCGCCGGCAAATAGAGGCGCCCTTTTCCCCGAGCGACAGCGGTCGATAACTCGGAATGCATGCAGGGGACGATGTGTCGGAAACTAAAGCGCCGCGTCACATGGGGGCGTCTGCCGGACGCGTGGGCAGGAAGCGCGCGGCACGTCAACCACACGCTCGCGTCTCGCGGCGCGCCGCCGCCCCTCGGCGGCCGTATCTTTACAGCGGGTGGGAGGTACGCCCGCCCGCCCGCTCGGCATAAGAATGACGAACCTCATGGCTGCCGTATCGCCGCACGTCATTTCGATAACGCGTTATTTTTACACACGGGCGAAAATTCATTCGTGAGTCACTAGTTCGTGTAAGAAAGCTGTTCGAGCACGACACCGGACGGTAATGAATACTCGGGGCTGTGTCAATGACACGACACCGCCGCGAAAGTTAGGAAAGAAAAGACGTTTAGAATAGTTTTACGCGTGTTCTGGCCATAAATGACGAATCGAAGTGAAATAAGGACACGAGGGCACAGTCTTATAAGTTCAACACATATGCGAATCCTCGCCTACACCGACGGCAAGAAAGTTGACCTTCAGTCATTCGTACATTGCATACTAACTAAAATAACTGTATAGCCAGCTAAATATTGCATGGGAAACAAACAAAAGGTTTTGACGAGTTAAGTCCGTCGAATAGTGTGCAAGATAGATTTTCCGAACTCCTTGAAAAATTGCATTCATCAACATCCCGACGAAAGTCGGTAAAATCACTTGAGTCAAAGACATTCGCGCTTGACATTCACCTAGTTGGCCCAGAAACGTGTGACCGGTTTTATTGGACACGGACTTTTATTTTTAAGAATTCTTCCAAATACATACTAGCATCTCATTAATTTCAACGTTCCATAATCGGCTTCTTGTTCTTATGAACCAGGAAACATTCTCTTGGACAAGAGATGTATTGTTTCTTTTCCTTCATTTTTATTATTTATTATTATTATATTATCATTGTAATATTATATTATCATCAATATTAAATTGTTATTATAATTTCTGAGTGCGACACACTCAGAGCCCCGGGTCGCCCTAGCTACGTCACAACTGGCCCTTGAGTGCAATGCTAGTCGTACCAGGGTCACTATAGGGTCATTAGCGGCTTCCGCCGATCTCGTCGTCCGTCTTCGTTTGCTGAGGGGACCTGCCGCGGGTGGGCGGAGGCGAACGACCTCTTTCTCAGCGCGTGCACAGCCTCCGAAGCCACCGTGCTTCAATCACCCCCACCCCACCCCCCGTGCACTGGGGCACTGGACATTAAACGTCCAAGGCGTCGCACGTGTCTAACAACTGCGCTTAAGCACCCGTAGGTACGTCATCGGTTTAGGCGTGTTTACAATGGCATTCCTAGAAAAGCACGCAATACACTACGCTTGCAACCTGCTCAAGGAGTATGTTGGGAATAACCCGTGGAAGATTCTCAACCACTAGTTCAACAGGAAAACTGTTTATTTATTATTCCAGTCACGACAATCTCAGTTCAGACAACATTGCATGTTATTTGCTTCATGAGTGTGTGAACACACACAACAAACATGTTTAAACTGAATGTACAATGTGAATAGTGGAAACCAATTGTTTTTTTTTTCAATGATATGTGTTCTTTCTTATTTAGCGCAATCAAAAATGGTAATAACATTAACTCTTCGTTAAAAAATAATAACAGAGTAATGAAAGAAAAACATACTACCTTATAACGTACACAATGTACACGACACCCGTTCTGAATATTCGACGTTTCCTAATTTATAACTCTACGCAGTACAGATTCAAACAACTATTGCATTTTTTGCGAATCGGAATATTCTCAAAAAAACAGATCACATTGCATAGCTGTTAATTTGGGGAGAAAGGTTGAAATTATCAACCGCAAAATAACCCTACAAAACCCATCGTTCCAGAAGAACTCTCCGTGCAGTATTTCACTTCGACCCATTTTCTTTGGAGGCACAGTCAGAAATTCCACCAAGAGAAACGTATATTCATCTACAATTAGTCAGCTCAGGCTTACATTCGCCTCCTTCACGTAATGCCTCAGAAGCAATAAAAAAAAAGCAGCTCATCTCGCACTGTCGTCTTCGGAGAACGAACAGCGCCACCTCGCGATTAGTGGTGACACTGCTGTAGAGGGAAAGACGGGGGGGGTGAAATATTTTCACGGGCCAGATATTTCCCAAAAGAGGGGCAAAAATTTTTTGTCGAGGCAGGGCTGCTGTATCTATTAACAAACAACGCTTAAGTACACATTGTTAGTAACCAATTACCACAAACAAGTGCTGTTTTTAATAACTTGTAAGAGTACAACTCGTCGATGAATTCCACGTAACATAGGCACCGTACGTTGCCATAATCCTTGATGTGCTGACACCTTAGATCAACGCAAGTGTTTTCTTTGCCATGAACATAGTCTTCATCGCCTCCTATCCACACATTGCGTCTCATATAATCACTCATCTTCCAACTAGATCAGGGCAAATTCCCTTCTAGTTCATAAGCACCCAACGTTAAACATGCCGCGTTTTTTATGTTTTCCAAATTCATTGTCTGAGGAGAACTTCACTTGCCTGACTTGATCACACTTCCATCCAGCGAATCTTTGTACGTGCAACTCCCTCGGCCTTCGAGGACTCCAAGAAGCAACGAAACCCCCGGCTGCGAGGGCGCGGGGCGCGGGGCGCGAGCCAGCAACCTCGTTAAGGCGGAATTTATTAGGAGGTATTATGCACGCGCTGCAGGGACATCCGCCTGCGTGCCGGCGCGCCCCCGGGGCCGCGGCGGAGGAAGTGCGGGCAGGGGTCGCGGAACGGCAGGGAGGGGGACCACATTGGGAGGAAGTCGCAGCACGAAACAAACAAGAGAAGGGAGACGAACGTTACAACATTATCACTCAAAGAAAACTGACGGAAAATACGCGAAAAAGAACGAAGGAAACAACACTATCGAGAAGTGAATGATATTTATTATTATTATTATTGCAATTATGATTACAATAAATGCAATAATACCACTGTAATACTGTTATACTTAAAAGATGAAAAGTCATTCAAATACACAAACTTGGTTCAACGTTCAGCTAGTCATTGAACCGTGACGGAATCACACGAGTTCAACTTCGTTTCAGTGTACATTGAGATAAATAATACATTACGAACACACAAAGGAATTTTCCCAAGACATGCGATCTGATGAAGCAGTGTCAACGATCGTGTATTTGCGTTTCAAATGTACTCAGAATTTCACTTAAATAGAGTTGACGTAAATTATTCTGAATTTAAAAGGTGAACTAAGGCCTCATTCGCAATGCAAACTTAAACGTAACGTAATGCCGTAAACTTAGCAGTAAATTTTACACGCAAAAACAAGCATTCACAATGACGTAAGTTTCGCCTGGATCAATCAGATTTCAACGTATTGAAGCTTGATCGATTGTGGATTCGTTTCTAGCGTGGTGGAAAGATCTTTTCACCACTGTTTTACCATGCTTTCTTCGATTTTTCTATTGATTTGTCTTTATACATAAATGCAGGTAGCTGTTGTATTAATGCTCGCATTTCCTTTATTTTATAAACAAGGATTCTCTTGTACCAAATTCACGAGTAATTATTCATCGAACGTGATTATTTTATTCGCCACGTCAAGTTAAAGTCACTAGAAAATGGTCCAAATTCTTTCTTTGAATTTACCACTCGCATCAAAACCGTTCGCAAATTAGTCCAGTACATAACAGGAATGAAATGACATAACCACAAACCTGAAAACAATCTTAAATTTACAATGTTTGTTTCTTTCATGCTGCTCTCTGATTGGTCTTCGGTAGAATTCCGACGTAAACGTTTAACTTAAAAGGTAGGTGCTTGTGAACTTTAAGGTTACAGCTTTACTTCTACGGTTACATCCAGGCATTGTGAATGGTTTCGCTTATTAACTTTTTTCTAGGTTTTGCGACTACGTTACGTTTACATTTAAGTTTGCATTGTGAATGAAGCCTAACACACCGGGTGGCATTCACTTGACGCCGATTGTCGAAAAAACTACCGTTTCTCTTCGGCAGATTCTAAATTAATACCATGCGCATGAATAAAAGAAGGTAAATTACCGACAGAATACTGGGTTTATTGAGTGAAAAAATTTCCCATTTGCCCCGACCACGCCCAGGAACGTTTTCCTTGTGGGCGCCCCTCCCGTCGGCGTGCCCTTACCGCCCGCGGGTGCGACGGAGAGGAGGAAGCCGGCAAGGGCGCGGCGGGGCGGGGCCGGCACGGAGCGGCGCGGCGGTAGGCACTGCCGGGGAGATGGACCCGTCCGGCGGCGGTGGCGGCGGCGCCCGGAGCGGCGTCAGCGGCGCGCCGCCGCCGCTAGCCAGGCAGGCAGGAGGTGGGACACCGAGGGCGGGACGGGGCGGGGCGGGCAGCCGGAAGCGCGGTGGCGGTGGTGGCAGTGGCGGCGGTGGCGGCGGCGGCGGCGGCGGCGGCGGTGGCGGTGGCGGCACCGGCAGTGGCGGCGGCGGCGGCGGCGGCGGCGGCGGCGGCGGCGGCGGCGGCGGCGGCGGCGGCGGCGGCAGCGGTAGCGGCGGCGGCAGTGGCGGCAGTGGCGGCAGTGGCGGTGGCGGCGGTGGCGGCGGCGGCGGCGGCGGCCGTCGCCGGCTCGGTATTGATTGCCGTGTTCCGCCGCCGCCGCGCCGGTGGCAGACGCGGGCGGGCGGCGGGTGCCTCACGTCGCGTCGCCCGCGCCTACCGCGCCTCGCGGGGGCGGAGGACGAAGGGGGCGAGGACGAGCGCCGGCGGGCGTGTCGCAGCAGCAAAGGCCCAGAGAAACGGCGAGAAAAGAGCAAACGTAAAGCGAGAGGCGTAAATGTAATAATACATTACAAAGGAACCCAGTCACAGCAGGAAAAAGGCGTGAATGCGAAAGGTGTAAGTGAAGGAAGAGACGAGTGATATAGAGATGAGAAATGACAAGGAGAGGGGGGATACGGGCGGAAGAGATAAGCAACGAAAGCGAGATACAAATGAACAAAATCACAGAGAAGAAATAGAAAGTAGGGAAAAAATAGGAAACGATGAAAATTAGGTTAAACGACAAAAAAATAACACAAAATACAACACAAGTCACACCATAGGGAAAGAATAAGAAATCCAGAAAGAGCCCACGGAGATACGAGGCGAGCGCAGAGAAGCCGCCGTGGCGAAGGGCGGACGCGCGTGGATTATTTAAAACGTGGCACGCGCGCCGGGTGACGGCTGACACCTTTTGTTTCGACGGGAAGACCTGCAAGTCAAAGAGCGGCGGCTGGTGTCGACCCGCGTTTGTGCCAGCGGTCTGTTGTGGAACATGTCTAACTTCACGCGATGGCTGAATTCAAACGGAACGCACATTGCGCTCGGGCGCGGTCCAAAGGGGAATACACGGCTGTCACAAGGGACGGAGAGGTGTGGGGGTATAAAAACCAGGGCCTGACACAGTCGTACGGACTTCAAACAGAACAACTTTGGAAAATAATGAATATCGTCAGGAGATTCAACCGAACAGAACCCGATTATGCCTGACTTCTTCGCTGTCCGGGTGACGCCGCGTAGTGGGCTGAGAGGCCGACTTTTCGCCTGACATGTTGCAGGCTTCATCAGGGCATTGAGGCATTGGGCCGATTATGCCTACCTCAGCTCTCTCGGTAATTTACTATCCATAAATGTAAAATGTAATCGTTTGACACATTTTGCGTTTAGCGTAAGAAATTTGTTTACGGCACACATTTATCCTTTTTCTGGGAGGGCACCACCAACTCTCAAATCTTGTCTTACGAAAAAAAGCTCCTTTAAAATTGTCCCCTAGTACGAGGTGAACAACCCACTTCCCGCTTACACTACTTTAAAATTTCAGAGAAAAGTCGAATTTTCTCGCTCTATCGAATCGTTGTGAAAACAAAAACTTCGCCACGAAGTCCCCCCCCCCTCCCGCGAGCGAAATACTCCAGTTCGACTTAGCACCCAAGAAAGAACTTCGTTAAATATCGCTTACTTCCTTCGGCGATTTCTATTCAAAACACTTCGGAGGCACACGAGGCAACACGAATGTTTCAACACGTAGGCACCAGCGCTCGCGAGCACGCAAACTGTTATCGACAAACTCCAAAGATATCGACACATCGATTGAACATTCGACCTGGTGTAGTCGACCTGGTAGTCGCCAAGGCAGAGGCCTGGGAATGCCGCAGACAACAAACCCGGCTGAGTTTACCATTGCAGATGTATGAAGTCATATCCCGTTGTTTACAGCAAGTTTAAAGAAATCTTACGACCTAATAGGGATAATTTCAAGTCGGTAATATGCACCGTGAACCTTGCGTCTTATTGCATATAAACAAGAAAATATCACTTTTCAACCGGAGGCTGTGAAATACTAATAAACTCGAAGTATATCATATTCAGTACTGACATTTTATATCCTTGAACTGCAGTATGAAGTTAACTACAAAACGAACATAAGTATCGTAATTAATATATACATTCTACTTCATTGCTCTATCAATAAACAACAAACATAAAACGTTCCTAAAGCAGTCATGGTTATGAAGTAATTATTAACAGGCGCATACCGTAATAACAAGTTCATAACGTCCCAGAAACCAATGAGTCATTAAATGAAAGCTGAAGTAGAGATGGTAAAACCTGCGAAAAACTATGGTTCGAGAATTATACCAAGCAAGCTGAAATGCACGGCAATCACTCTCCAGTATTAATCGATAGAGGATCTCCTACAATCATCACGAGTTACTTTCTTTCATTCTCAGACCCAGCCACCATGGTTAGATGACGTACTGCCGTGAGTGTGTGTTACGATCTTCTCCCATCCACAATAAAAATGAACTTAAAATCCATCGTCAAACAAAGAATAATCTGAAACACCAAAACCTCAACAATTAATCTGAGATGTTAAAAATGTGACCCAAGATCTGTGGGTCCGTGATTTATAATTATCATTCACAAATTAGAAGAATTTACAGTATGCAGTTCCCGAAGTGCGCCAGTTGAGAAAGAAACAAGATTTAATTTACTTTTAATTAAATGAGCCAGTGTTAGAAAGTATTCCTTTTATCCATTGCCGAGTGAAACGAGTAAATTCATGTTTATTATTATTATTATTATTATTATTATTATTAATTATTATTATTATTATTATTATTATTATTATTATTATTATTATTATTATATATTATTATTATATCAACGAGCTACAAACTATTTTCGCCTTGCCTGCTTGCCACCTCCACTCAACCTCTTCTCCCCTGCTGCGCTTGTCGCCATCCGTCGCCGCCCCCGCGCCAGGCGCCTGCCGCCCGCGCCGCTTCCGGCGCCCGCGGCGACCTCGCCTCGCCTCGCCTCGCGCCCGGCCAAAAATACATTTGCGCGCGACGACGACCCCTACCCCTTCCCCTTCTCGCCTCTCTCAAACCACCGACGCGTTGTTTTTGTTTACCTCGCCCGCCAGCCCTTCTCGACCTCCTCCATCCCCTCCTCCCCCAGACTCCTCGTTATTTATACATTTCGCGCCCGTTATAAATTAGCGGCGCATTTGGAAGTTATTTCTCGGGACGACCGCTATTTATGGGAGGAAATTCTGTTTGCCGCCCCGCCGCCTGTTCAAGTGATTAGCCGGGCTAAATGCTTTCGAGAGCTTTCGATGTGGCGCGATTCGTGAAAACAGGCGCATTAATGTCGAAAGCGTCTGTTATGCGGCGTCGTAATCGCATAGACTGGATGGTGCGACATTTCGGAAATAACTGTAGATATATGGGGACGGGCGAGTAAAAATAACGCCGTAGTAACGTTCTGCAGATGTTACTGGTGTTCGTTTAACTTCTACCACCGCCGTCGGGTATTGAGTCAATGTCCTCGCGCAAACGATCGGACGTCATTGAAATAGAAATGTTCCAAACATTAGATCTAATCTGGAAGCTGTCACAGAAAGATTAGTAATGGAGTGTAGTAGAGGGTCAACGCCATGCCGTAGACAAAAGCTGCTTTCTTTGACTTCCTTCGAGGAGTCTACAAATTTGTTATTAGTGTATCGTCTGAATAATTGACAAGCTTAACTCCAACACAATATTATTCATGTATGGTTATGTTGCAGTTATGTATCAGAACATAATTGTGTTAGCACAAAACTGCGAAATTAATGCTACATAATACACTGAACCTTTTTAAAATTTAATCTCCTCTTGAACGAATACCAGTCTCTTCTCGACTCTTCATCATTATATCTCCAGAAATCTCCTTTCCTTAATGGCGAACGTATTTAAAGAATTATGAAGTAGTGCGTCAATCTTCAAACAAAGAATGTTGAACTAAAACATCAATGAGTATTGACTCATACTCGAGAATATGAGAGAGAAAAACTTTCCATGCATCATAACCGGCCAGTGAACCTGACGACGTCATTGATTCAGATTCACTTGTCACTATACTTGCTTATTGTGCAAGAATTTCTTATGTACAGACTATACCTAGATCCGTTGCTCGTTGGGAGTGTTCTGTACAGCATATACTTGCGGATATGACATAACGCCAAGCTGTGTGGTTTAGATTTGCTATCTGGTTTCTGAAAAACTAATCACATGCCGGATGCCACTACAGACAGGCAGTCCGTCAGTCGAACTGAATTCCCAGAAACAACTGTGATACCTGCTATCACATCAGCAGAAAGCACCATATAGAAGACATAGCCGTGTGGCGTTATCTTGAAGAACGTCAGACTCGCCAACATACTTCTGCAGGATAAAGTTTGAAAAAGAACTCTTTAAATCCTTTGGGTGTGATTCTCAGTTTATTTTAAATATAAAAATAATAGAGATTGTGGACTCTTTTCTATCACGATTAGCTCACAAATTTTATATCACATCTCCTTCGTATATCCCGTTAGATTTAATCATTCAGAATAAATGACAGAAAAATTCGAGGAATTACTTCAACATACTCGCCGCACAGAATAATCATGGAATTCAGGATAACCAAAGGGTGCCAAGGTGCTTACGGTTTTCAAACGAACTCCGGTGGCAAATAACAATCCATGAAGTACGCAGATCGCGTCTCTTTACCAAGAATTTGTAGTGGGAGAACGTGCGGCAACTACCATCACACATCAAAGGCCAAGTGCACTACAAGTGTTTGTACCCGCCCAACGGAAGTCCTGTGGAAAGCGGTGCCTCGCTCCCCCTCCCGCCCCGCCCCTCGCACCGGGCCGCCCCATCTCGCACTGTTCCAAGAAGCGCCCGCCCATCCACGTGTGGTGCTCGAGGGGGGGGGGGGCTCCTCCAAATTCCCCGAAAACGAAGGTCGGCCCTCCACGAATGCTGGTCACCCAACGCGTTGCGACTCCGCATTTTCTCGGGTGGCACAGCATTCTCGACGCCTACTCTTTAAACTTTGAGTTGGACCAGGACCTTTTAAATGGGCTTAGGAAGACGCACAGCGTTTGGTATACGCGACGTCTCTTGCGTTTGGTCAACAAAACTGTTTTGTTCGGGTTTCTCCCCTCTCGGAACAAGTTCAAACGCATGTGGGGGAATAAAGGACGGTCAGCACCGATCAAAGGTAATGGAATTTTTAAAATGCGTAAACTAGTCTCGATTAGGACGGCGCTTGCATTGCTTTCCCGAAAGAAAATAGTTTTACAGAATTAAGCAGAATATACCATTTGCGTCGACCCAGCCTTTACAATGACGCTGTACTCGAAACTTTTTTTTAATGAACTTCAGAGTTATGCAGAAACATTACGACATTTCGAGAATAATTAAAAAAAAAATATCATTCTTAACTTTCGCCACACGAGGATAAAATTACCAATGATATCGCAGAAAAAGTATCTTAAAGCGTTCCACAGTATCACTGAGAGAATCACTGTTTTGAGTCTGATCCAGAGGTCCAGCAAGTGGTGGAGGAACAGAAGAGAGGTGGCAGTGCCTGAGATTTTTATTATTGTAATGGTGTGCGTCTCTGGTCAGTGCAATTATGAAGTGGTTTATCTTTTCCCTCCAGCATGTCAAACTAGTAATAGACAATCGAAATTCGGGAACAGGTCCATGGCCCAGAACACCATAATGTATATTAGGCGCTTCCCAGTGATCCACGATGAGCGTAAACGCCACCACAGTCCCTCTTCCATTAACCCGTTTGATTCTCACCAACCCGTTCGCTTTTTTTTCTTCCTTTTTATCCTCTTTCAAGACGGCAATCGAAGAAGGGCACAATATCTAGCCACGACACTGCCCGAAGCTCCACGCGATGCCATGGTCACGTGGGCTCAGCAGCCGCCGCCACCACCCTACAGCGATCGCTTACGAGCTGCGCTTTGTTTCCGACCCCACGCCGCGCCGTGCAGAGGAGGCAGGCTGCGGCTGGCAGGCAGGCGCTTCTCGGCTCAGCCTGCGCCGTGACGTAATCACATTCTGCTGTGAAATTGGAGCAGGTGTAGTCCCGAGAGGAACGAAGCGTACCGTCGCGAACATAAACAGGGGCGTGGCCACAGAAGGAACTTTGTGGGAGAAGAAGACTGTATTTTTTCTTTGTAATGTACAGCAACGTTATAATGATAAAGCCAAGTACATTTTCAGATAGAATACATTCTTTGGGAATATGGGAAAGTATGGAAAAAAAAAAGATTCGTGTATGACATTGGGAGCAGTAAGATGTTTTATTACATGGTAAATTTGCATTAAAAAATGAAAACAAGAATTGCTTTAACTTGTATGTAGCGGGCAATTTTATTTTAATTTGCATGGCAATGAGAAAATAACTATTTAAATAATTTATTATTATCTGTAAAACTGCTTGGATTAGGGTAAGGGCAATTTGTTATTGCCTGTTCTCCTTGGACTTCCCCGGGACCGCCGAAATCTTGACAGTGAAAGCACGCCTACAAATATGAACCGATCTCAAAACAGATCCTCACAGAAATGCGCACATTTTTATTGATTTTCAAATAGCTCTTAAGTGTTTGTGAGACACACTCAAAAACATTTAGATTGTAAACGATCGTGACTTGCCATGTCGTGACATAATGCTGGGAATTTTCCCTTTCGCTTGTCGTTACGTCGCCAGTTAAATGAATAGTATCCCTATCAATGACCACGAACACTAACACTAGATTACGCTAGTGAGGACACTACGAATTTCAGGGAGGATTGCAAACGATGAAAGATTTAATAGTTTCCTATTATGATACCGCTCTGGTATCAATGGTACAAATGATATTGACTGGTACAAATTACTGCAAAAACTAATGACACAGGTTTCTAGATATATCCCTGAACTGTCAACTCAAATTAATGACTTCTCACGAAAGATATGCGGATTCTTTCTGCAGATAATCAACTATCTGCCAAACAAGAATAATCTGTTCCATTCAAAACTGTAGCGCCGGTGACTGATAAAAACCTTTGAAATGATTAATCGCATTGAATTATATCCTATCGCAGAAGTACTTGTACGTTCGTTATGTGAATCTATTGTTACGATCGAAAACGTCTCGCATACAAATGAAAAAAACACATATGAAAACTTTAATACTCCACAACCACGAGGAAACACAGTTAACTTATGCAAGATCAAAGAACACGTCAAAGTCAGCCCCAGCAAATCTGTTTTTGCTCATTCGGAAAATGCCAGATACCAGGTCAATTAAAAGATGGGACAAGTAAAAACGACAGGAATTGAATTAATGAATCCCACGCACGCGCACACATTTTCGGGGATCATTTCTCCCCACCTGGAGTGAATTTCCCAACCAGTACTTACCAAGAACGAGGTGCGTCATTTTCAAACAAAGCCACGATTTTACAGCCCACACCCCACGACCGCGAACACGCCAAAGAATTTCTCCGGAGTCACCTTTCGCGGAACGGCATTTCGAGGGATGTGCAGGTGTTTCGGACGGGACAGCGGCGGGGAGGGGGTTGGCGGACGAGCATCGATTGCGAACGCCTCTCCAACCCCGCGCGCTCTTACGCGAAACTGGATGAGGAGGGGGGCTGGACGAAGGGGGGACGAGTCGGCAAGGGCGGCGCGGCGCTAGCGGGAAAAGGGTGGCGAAGGGTGGGGGGAAGGGAGGGATTCGCGGAAGCGTCGAGTGGCGCGGGCGGGCCTTCTGGGGTGGCGCACCCCCTCTAACAACGCCTCCCCAGCCACGTTCCCAGAAGCACCCCCGTCCACCGCTGCCGCCGCGCCGCCGCCGCCGCCGGCGCATCGACCCCGCGCGACGAAGCGAGGGGAGGCGGCCAGCGCGCGACGATCTTCCTTTGCCTAGCGCCACAGCTCCGCTCGCCTCGTACCGCATCGCATCGCATCGCATCGCATCGCATCGACACTTGGCGTTCCCACCCGCAATACATTTACAGTCTCGGGCTCATTCCGTCCAAATCAAAGATGTGTAATAAGAAATCAAATTACTGCTGCATAATTAATTGAACATTCATTCACTTTTCCTTAAAAGAGAGCGTTTTTTGATGTATTAAAAACTCAGTTATTTTAACTTTTTCAATAAAATGGGACGAAGCCAATATAAAACTACTACAACGACTACGTGGCAATTACAGTTTTCTTACTGATATTCGTCGGGAACATTAAAGTCAACGTAACTCCAAAATAAACGTAAATGTTTGAAAATCTCAAGCATGTTATTCCAGTATCTTAAACATTTACTTTTAAATGTTCATCTTTTGTATCTGTGTCGAGATTCATTTTACATACAAGATGCAAATGCTTATGACGTACGCGGCAAAGGAATTCTACCTTGTTCCAAGAACACCTAGTAATTTCATGGTCTGAAACTGGACTGGAAATAACTACACGAACTGTAGAAAACCGAGTCAGTGAACACGGTTTTAAGCCTTTAGACCCTTTAAAAGGGAACTTGACTATGCTCTAGCTTAAAATGGAATTATAAGTCGACGAAACGGTTACATACATTAGCAACATACTCTGAATCCGTGAAATTTATCCGACTAAAACTATGTTCTTGAAGAATGGAACTCAACTTAGCAACCGAGACCATGTTTCTGGTTCGTGTTCATCGGAGTCTGACACCTCTCCGGCACCCTCACCTGTGTTTCCCCGCATTCCCCGGTCACCACGAGAACAATGCCGCCCATACAGGAAGTGTTTCGGATTTCGGCCATTATTTCCGTCAGCTGTTGGGGGAGATGCGTGAAAACGCCCTTCGGTGCATGCCGGCTCTCACCTGGCGTGGGCGAGTGCGCTTGCTCACAAACACACACACACACACACACACACACGTGAGCCCGCCCGCTCGCTTTTATCACCGGCCTTGCGCATGTAAAAGAAGGACACATAGAGCACAGCCAGTTTTTGGGCCACAGCGTGCGTTTTCGGTGTTTTCTCCCCGCTCGTTTAGATGGTAATTACCCTATCAGCACCACGCACCGGGCCGGCCCACCACGACGGGTCTAGGCTGACGTCACGCCCGGTTCAGATACGCCCACAAATAATACGAGTCTGCCACTGTTTGAACAACACACACAGACACACGCATACACGTTGCAGCACAATGCTTCATCTCCAAGCCAGGTGTTGAAAGATTGCGTGACGCTGGTGGCTTTTCTAATTAACCCCGGCCTATTGTTAGTCGGGTGGAGACTGAAGTAAAGGAATACGAAGTGATAACTACCGGGGATCAGGATTTATGATTCTTCGCTGTCAAAAACCGTTCAGAAATAAGAAGACCAAACCAAATCGGAAAATTATTCAATCAAGGGGAGTGAACCCGATATTATATTGCTCGACTAACATAGTTAAGACTACTACTTCATGTAGGCCGGGTCGAATATTCAGAAAATGGGCAAGTGTAAACTATTTAACGTAAAAACTTATAAAACGTAATTAATAAGAAACCGTGTGCACAATGAACGCAACTAAACACCGCTCCGCAACCTGGGAAGGGAGCGACCCGGACAGATTCAACAAAGAACAAGCAACGCCAACAAATTGGCGCCCAATGCGGCGCTACCTCGCGCAACCTCCGCCCGCGCTGGCTAGCATTACCGGCAGGCGTCGCGCAGAGGCGGCGGAATGCAATAAAAATCCGCCGCGGCAGCGATGGGCAGCGCGGCGCGCGGTTCCGCCGATGCAGCGCCGCCGGTGCACATACTCCCGCGCGCGCCACGAGGGCGGAGGCGGAGGCGGGGGCGGGGGCGAAGCGGCCAACCGTGGGGCCATCGCTCCGGCTACCGCCGCCCCCGTTGGGCAACCGACGCTGAAAGGGGGGGAGGGGGCGTGGGCCGCGTTGGGGCTATTCCGACAGCGTTCAAGCTCACTGATTCGGCGTAGGCAGCTTCCCATGGAAGTGCTTATTTGCTAAGTGACGTAATCGAGAAAGCCTGTCCAGGAATCTGTTTGAAGAGGAGTGAACGACTGTTTGGAAATGTTAAACCGATATCATTTTAATATTATTCTCTTTGTGGTTTCGGCCGAAAATGTCAAGGTACGGGACGCACTCTTATTAAAAATGAACTGAGTTGCGACTAACGACAACTAATCAAGAGTTTTTAATTATTTAAATTAATAAAACATTTATTACCTTCATTCAATTTTGAAATTGAACTAATTTTTCCCAGATTTCAAATCATAAAATTTCGTGTACCAAGCACACCGAGAAAAAAAAATCACCTCGTTATTCATACATTTATAAACAGGAGACAATATTTTTGAAAATTAATACTGAATTCTTTACGACTACGCTTCCTTCGCAATTTTCTACATAAAACTTCTTTACGACTATATGTTGTCTAGCATTGCACAGAATAATGGTATCATTTTCCTGTAGAAAACGGCGAACAAAACGCCACCGACCACTAGCTAGCCAGCATACAAGCATTGCACACAGTTTTCTCGTCGTGGGGTTAATTTCGTCCACTTCGTTCACGACTATTTTTGACTAGTATTGTACACAACATAGGGATTTAAGTACGGAAATCGACCCCACGACAAAGCAATCCGTATGCAACGCTCGTATGCTGGCTAGTTAGGGGCCGGCGGCAGCCACTCCGACGGGGCAGGCCGGGGTGACGACGCCAGCCACGCATTCCGTGCAATGGCGTCTCCCACGTACGCGTGGGCATGACCGGGCGGAGCAGCGGCGCGCGCGCGAACCGTAGTGAGCAGGACGCCACCTGACCGGAACCCGCTGCCTCCGAGCCGCCGCCATTGCCCCTCCCCCCTCGCGGTCCCCGCGCCATGGCGTCGCGCCTGGCGAGGTCGTTCGTCGGAGCAGATAGCGCCTGCACTTCGTATTCAGGGCATACTCCAGGCTAGGAGAGGCCAGGCCTGGCCACGGCATGTACCTGTCCATACACTCGTTTGTTTATGCTCAAATACCCACATTATTTTCTCCCTGCGGAATGAACATTCTTTTGTTTCTTCTCTTCATTACGTGATACGTACTTCGTATCAGTTTCCTCACTGTTTATCTTTCCTTCGAAAGAGATAAAATTCGAATTTTTCATGCTTTTTCGTCCCTTTCCATTGGAGCTGTTAGGTATTCTCTTTTAAACTTATTATGTCGTAACTTCTCTTTAGCTCCCGTTTTTCTTTTTTAGATGCCACAAATTCCGCTTAGTCACATTTTCCGTTTCGTTTTCTATCATTATCAATCCTATGAAACGAATACTCTCCATTTTTTGCCGTCGACTGAATATCTCTAACATTACTTTTTTCATTAACACTGACGTTTATAGGCAAAATACAGTCATGACCACGCACTGGTGGCTGGAAGTTACCTAAATGTCTTTGTAAAATCTGTCCGGTTTTGTCGGCTTTCGAATCACCGTACGTAATAGATTTCAAATAAAGAAAAACAAAATGAAATTTCTTGACATGCAGAAAATCGTAATACACCAAGTATTTCCATGATCTTCCTCGAAGTAAAAAACAAAAACAACACAGCCAGCTCTTTTTAACGAGAATATGGCACTCGTCAGAAGAAAACTAATTGGGTCTCGACGAATCATTTTCAATATCAGGAGACACGCAATTCGGAAATTTCATCAGGCAGCTAATTTGCAGAGACTTAGAATATCCTTTCCTTTCCGACATCCTTGATAAGAACGAGATTTTTTTTAAGGCACAACATTGCGCTCTTGTTTCCACGAAGCGAATCAGAACGCGCGGCGCCCGCAGAGGCAGCGACGGCACATAACCATTCATATTCCTGCAGCCCCTTCCCCCTCCACTCTCACGGCCGGCGCGCCGCGCCGCGCGAACCTGGTTCTCCCGTTTCCACGCGCGCCACACGGAGCGAACCGGGCCGGGCCTCCCTCGCTCGCTCACCCACTCGAACGGCGCGCCGCGGCGGGGCCATGCGCTTGCCCGCCGTCGCGTCGCTTGCACGAGGCGCAGCTACTGATCTCGGTCTGCCCAAGATTAAAATTTAACTGTCACCTCTCACGCAAATGTCTTGTGCTTCCGTCTGTAGCAACGCTGTTACATTTTGTAAGATATCTCCCAATACCCCTTCCGTCAAATACGATTTTGGGGGCCCAGGAACCGTTCTTCAATTAAATATTACACAAGGCCGAGACCGATGTTAATTTCAACGCAACATTATAAGGAAATTTTTTCTTTGAAGTTTCTTTCCGCCTTTTTCTGATTTCCTCTCTATATGTGCGTGTGTGTTTTTTCTTTCTTTTCTTCCCCTTCGACCATCCAGATAGGTGTCAATTCTCTTGTGCTGTCACAACTACTTCGTAACGCGAAGAAACAATTCAAATTTTGCCTTAGAGCCGCGCCAAGGAAATGATAACAGTTCCGAGAAGGTTGTCAAATAACTTTTAAAAAGTTTTCGGGACTGTCGCGCCGTTTCGCGAATTGATCAATTACGGGAGATCTCATCTGCACGCTTAATTTCTTGAAATCGCAGTTTTCCATAATATTGCCACCCATCCACCCTTGTCAGACGCCCTTTTCGTTTGAATAAACTGATCTGAGGCTTACATTTTTTCCGAGAACGAGAACAGCGCGCTTCTCGGCATTGAACACTGCTAAAAAAAAATTCAGCAGGAAAATAAAAGCAAGAATCAGAAGCAAATTTCTAGTCACTAAACCAATGTAATAACTTGAGACTTGAACGGGCGCTTTTTAGTAGAATTAAGTCAATTATTCAAATTTTTTTTGAAGGGGAAATATTCAACTTTACGACATTAACGAAAGAGGATACAATCGTGATGGTTTCCCCAAAGAAACATAGTACATGAATCATTCGAGAGGAATAACTAGAATCATTATTTCTAGAAAAAAAATCAGGACTCATTCAAATTTAGTTTTTATTAATTACAACAATCGCATCAGATCCTTCGTACCCTTTAAACTTAATTAATATCCGACGAAAAAAGAAAAAAGACTACAAGTAGTCAGACAACTACCGAAAACGGCAAAACAACTGTAGCAAACTTTTCACAAAGAAAAAATTTCCTAAATTTCTTGCATTACGACGTCCAACCGGTTGCCTCGTAGGCAACCACATTTACAAGGCACCTAACTGGCCTCGCGCAACGCGAATCCGACGCCCTGCTTCGCGAATCGGGCGAGTGCCTTCCACGTGCGCAGGGGGCCGTGAGCGGAACGGCACCTCGCCGCCGCCGCCGTCGCGCCACCCTCGCCTGCGCCAACAATGCGTTTCGCGCGCGCGTCGGAAAAAAGGAACGGCCCAACCGCCGAGGCCCGCGCCGCAAACCGTCGATGAACGGGACTCGCGGTGCGCGCTGGCGGGCCGGCGCGAGCGTGTAGCGTTTTCCGCGGCCGCGGCAAAAGGCAAGCGTGTCGCGGGATCCAGGTTAGTGGAGCCGCCACGAACGCGCAACGTTCGCGTCCTCGCAACGCAGCGCATCGCGCCTCTTCCACGCGCCCCGCCCCGCCCACCCTCCTTCGCAGTTTATGGCTCCTTTCTAAGACAGATAAATGGATATGAACTGGCGTGAATAGGGCGCCGTTCAATGATGACACTGTTGCCAGAGCGTTGATAGAGAGTGTATTTCAAACTTCTACACAGATAGTGGACATGAAAGTAGCTTTGGCATGAAAGACAAACCCGAGAGGCACTGATAAAAGGCTGAAATGGCAACGAGATGGGAAGAGTTGTAGTTGATAACCAGAGGGAATAGAAGAGCAATGGAGAGAGAGAGAGGGAGGGAGAGAGAGAAAGATTTTTCTAAATTCCTTATAAAAACGAATTACTTTTTAAATCCCCAAAACGATGTAATAAATTGCTATCACCTTTATTTTTGGACTTGCAATAATGTTCCCGCGATTTGTTTTCTGAAAAACAAGAGTTTCGTACGGCCTTAACAACCAAAGCCGTAACATGTCGAATAAATCGCCGCCACTTCCTTCCTAGAAACAATACATAACACGTAAACAAATGCTCGAAAAAACGAATCGGAAAATAAATTGTTTAAATATGCATGATATTGAGAACATGGCCGAACCGTAGTTAACTTTACGTAACTCGTTACGCCAGCGTCGACGAGGAAAAGCTACAACGGCAGCGGCGTCGAAACAACGGGACGCACGTTCCGCCCAAATTCGCAAGTGCCGCCGCCGCCGCCGCTGGCCGCCGCCCGCCTTGCCCTCGATTCCGCGGCGCCGTAGCGCGTCGCGTCAAGAAGGTATACAATGGGGGACTTAGGGAAGGCCGGGCCGTTACGCAGAGTAGCCGGGCGACGCCGCCGCCGCCGCCGCCGCCGCTGGCGTCGCGATCATTGACAAAACAACTGAATGGACGTTATATTTAGCGCCCCCATAATCGCCCTCCTCGCCGCCGCCGTTCCCGTCGTGCGCGCGCTGTGTCCCCTCTTCTCGCCTTCCCAACCTCTCGCTCCCGCCCTCCCGACGCGTCGCTCCTGGGAGAGAGAGATAGAGAGAAGAAGAAAAAAAAAGAATCCTGCAACAAGCGGGAGCGGCAGCATTCTGCCAGCTGGGGGAGTTCGCGGTATTGCCAACAGAGAGCTGCCAGACGACCGGCGCTCCCCGGGACGCGACGCGCCGCGGCGCCGCGCCGCGCGACGCTAGCTTTTTCTTCAGTGTCGTCACCGGAGGAGGCCCGCTTGCGCCGCGCAGGGGTGTCTAATTCCGACGGAGCTCCTCAGCGTAGGACCGTGCATTTCCCTAATATTGAATTCCACTAAGCATTTCCGTGTTTAATTTCGTACATTCGTCGGAGCACTACATTATCAATGTCTGCAAAAAGCTAAGAGAATTTCAACTAATATACGATGCAAAATACACACCCTCAACTCAGTCCCTGAGAACCTATAATATAAATAGTAGAATGCAGTTTTCAACCACAACCATGATTTGTCAAATTATGCACAGTTCTTCAAGGAGCATGATTTTTTGTTTAGACTCGAGACGAGTGAAACCATTGAATTCGACGCAGAGTTTGTTTGTTTTTTTTTGTTGTTTTTTTCTTTTCTTTTTCTTTTTTTTCTTTTTTTTATTGACTTAAATGTTTGTTCACTTCTCGAGAAAGACTTCTTCGTATTTTAAAATAGGTCCCCCAGTTTTCCCTTGTATTTCGTCCCCATTTCACGTGAGTCATAAAATAAGAAACTAAGTGAAAACCCAATCTGCTACTTTATACTGGAACCGTTTGTAAGTTCTGCTCGCAAGAGTCACCTGCAAACGGGCAAGGTAAGTTTTGTATTTGTACACTTGGCACGTATCTGTCTCTTCGCAAATTCTCAATTATACTGGCATATTTAATAAATATGAAACGAAGTCCCATGCTACTTCCATTGTTTTTTTGTACATCCATATAGTCTTACATTGCGGTTGACAACTTCGTTAAAAATACTACTCCACAATGTCACTATTTTCACATTATAACCTGTGATTTAATTGCACCATACGCTCCAGAAAGCCTTAAGAGGAAACATTTGAACATATTTCACCACATTACCATCACATAACATTTTGCAGAAGTGAACTGCTTAAATCCATTTGGCAATTACGGTACTGAACTAATAAGGCGAGTTTCAGAAAATCATTTTCTCCGATACAGTCACCGATTGTAACTGTGCAACGCGCACATAACGTACGATTATTGAGTAAATTTTCCGCGTTCCATGTGAAACCCCTTCGCTCGCACTCGCGGCTATTGTGGGCCACACGCGGCCCCGCGGCTTTGGCACCACTGACTCCCCAAGACGCCGGGACGCCGCGCCGCGCTCTGCCGCTAGGAGACTAAATTAACACCGCCGAGTGCGGAGTTCTCGCGTAGTCGGTGCGGACTATTTTGTTTGAACATGAATTGGCGCTTTGCGTCTCGACGTGGAGACGTTTAGGGGGAGCGGGGTTGGGGGGGGGCAGAACGAGGCGGCCGAGGCGGCCGAGGCGGCGGGGGCGGGGAAAAGAGAGAAAAGTCGGTCCGAAGGAAAGTAAAAGTATTTGAACTCGAGAGAAAACGGTTTATTCGATACACGGCGCGGCGAGCGCGCGGAAAGAAAGTTGCGCGGGGGAGCGCAGGTCCAGAAAAAGGTGCACGTGCTTCCGAGCAGCCGTTGGTGCTTCTTTGCCCGCGCTGCAATTGCGCGCGATGGGAGCAGATCGAACCATCCGGCGAAACGACGGACAGCTTCATTCCACGACCGGCCATCGTGCTGGATTTGAGTGAACACAATTCCCTTCTTTATCGTCTGGGTGATAGGAAGCTACAGGAAAATAACAGAGCAATAACACTCTATAGACATCAGAATTTTGCTACACATCTTTAATGGATATAAAATCTGCCCGTTACAAATGAAGCATCTGAATCTTCTCCTAAATCGAAAAATCTTACAACAGTAAAAACAATCAAAAACTGCAGTGTTCGTACTTATTTAAAAATATACGATTATTTCTTTCATGCGCTTCGGCACTGCAAACGATCAAATACCCCGTCGAAATGGAACTAAACAAATTTATTTCAGGATTTAATTTCTTGCGTATTGCGACCTAACGTTCCACGCCCACTTCAAACCCAGCCACCTGCAGTCGTGGCAACCCCGCCCCTCCCGACCACTGTTTCGTCTGCAGTGCACAATGCCGCTGCAACGGTGCGGCCTGCGCCGCGGAAGCCGGTGGTGCATTTGCATCCGACAATGAGACGCAGGTGGGCGGCTGTTTTCGTTCCCACTTCCGCCACCGGGGCGCGCCATTAATTTCAGACGATCCCGAAGGTCACACCCTGTACGGCGCACCTGTGCGCAACGCTTACAGGATGCCCTGGAACAATGCGATATGTTCTCCCACGAGTCGGAATTAAACAGTTATGGGCAACTACACGAATATTCGTAATGCTGTAGATTCCACAGCTATCTCCATTGTCAACTATTTCTATCCTTACAATAATTGTTCGTACATCACATTTGGTATTAAACGACCGGAAATTCACGATGCAAAGAAGTAAATGCAACAATTTTTAATTTCAATTTGCAGTGAAGTGGACGCCGCTTATTGTCAATTCGGGCCACAAGTCCGTTAACCGATCGATAACAACAGACGAAAAAATGTAATTACAAGATTATCAATTGAGAATAAGAGAAGTCCTCCATTCTGGTTTTGTATGTTTCTAGTTTCCTCTGAGGTATCCATTAATGCAAATCTCGTAATCAAAGCTCTGAAAATCAAATCACTAGTGTTGAACACCGCGTTGTAATATTTCTAATGCCTGTCTAATTTCCGCCGTTGTTAAACGTTGACAGTTTTTATTTATATCATTTTCTGTCAGTCCAGGAGATTTAGTGATGTTTTCATCCACAGCCACTAATTCCCGAAATTTGTTTTCCGTCTGTCGACTGCATAGAATTTCTTCAGGCGAACAGTGAACAGTATTTACTTGATCCTTCGCGAGAAGCGACCCTTGAGGGCTCAAAACTGATCAAATGTGTTTCAAAACGAATTCTAATCACAATAAATGATATTTACTTAATTTTCTAAAATCAATACGAGTGGGACATCATAAGAATGATATTTGCCAAATGTTAACATTAACCGTGATTACAAAAACAGACGACCGCTGAACAATACTTTACATTCATAACTAAATTTTCCAGATCCTCAAGTGTGATGATATCTAAGAACGTGCATTTACACCTAATCCAAACTAGAACTTCAAATGCCGTCTTTGTTAGTTACGATTCCAAGGTTTTAAACAATAGTCGAATCCCAACTTAACAATTCAAGACGACATGTGTAATGTTAACGGGTGAGTTATCAAAAGCGCCAGCGCGTTGAAACAATACATTCAATTACAATAATTAGGTATTGCGATATGCGAGTTCGTCCCGTGCGACTCGCAAGTCGAGTCATTCACCTAGTCCGTCCACCTGTTTGCGCGCCGCGCCGCTGCAATGACGGCGCAATGAGAGAATGCGCGAGAAAGTAGCGCCACCCGCGCGCGGCGATGCCTCATAACCGCCATGACGTAGCACCGCGCGCCACCGGACGCGAACCCACCACAACACAACCTTCCATTCCGCGTTCGCCCGTGCCGCGCAACAGCTTCGCAGAGCACGCTGCCAAGGCGCAAAGATAAGTGATATCACGTGGCATTTCTTTTTTCCGTTTAATAATGGTGTAAAACCGATGCACGTGTCACAATGTGCATTCATGAGAATGATTTACAACGGAGGTGTATCACGTAATCTCTCCACGCTGAACGAACATATAGCTATTGTGAAATTGTATTACACTGTGTGAGTAATATTACTTTAATCACTTGACATTTCAGAAGATTCAGTAAGAACTTCCTAAGAATGAATTTCCTTTACTTCACATTTGTAATATATTTAATAGCCGTTGACCACGAACCTAGGTAAAAAATATAGGACATTCACTCCAAGAATATAGAACTTGATAACTAAACTTTGTACTGTGTATTATACTCTATGTATTTTAGTGTTATTGCATTAGATGTATAGAAAGTGTGAAGAATTTGCCACCGGACTTCCTATCTAATAAACTCTCGTATCAAGGAAAGGAGTGTAAATCCGAGTAAATACGAACCATCAATCTTACGAAACGACCAAAAACAGCAACAAGCTTCCTACCCAACCGTTTACGCCGCCACCACCGCCGCCTCCCAGCCCGCCAGGAAAGCGTGGTCCGGACCCGTGTGTTTATAGTGACGCAACGCCAGAATACCAGCGCGGGGCGCAAAGAACGCAGCCCACTGCAGCCCGATCCAGGAATACCTCGGCCGGGCGTCAACCGCCGAGGACGAAGGCGGCGGTGGCGGAGCGGACAGAGGGCGCGCGCGGGGCGAACGGGACTGGGAGCACGAGCAGGCACAGGGCAGGCGCACACGCGCGCGCGACCGCGCACGCCTGGCGGCGGAGCGCCCAGAATAGCGGGCGGGCTCCCCGTGACGCTGCGCCGCCGCCTCCGTCGCCCGCCGCCGCAGCCGCTTTCGACCCGATTGCACTGGGCCGGCAGCGCCGCACTGCGCGCTCGCCGCACCACGCCGCGCTGGTACGGTGACCCGCACCGTAAAGCTGCCACTAGGATCGGATGCAGCCGACAATATTTTAGGGGCCCCCAACATATATTTTCGTTAAAAAGTACAATTTTAGTGTATATATGACGCTATACAACATTTTTTAATAATTACAAAATCTTACAGGTTTATATAATTTTTTTTCCAAATAAAAGAAGGTAACAAACGAAAACTCTACGCATTTTGTGAGGAGGGACATGGCCCCCATGCCCCCAGCCCCCGAGCCGCCACTGGCTGCCACCATCCCCACCTCGCTCGCACTCACAAGCCCCGTTTCCATGTTCATATGCATGCCCGTCATCATGTTCGGCATCACGACATTCCACGGAGCTACTATTCGACGCTGTACATAGTTGCGCACTCAACCCGCTTAGCGCTATTTCCCCTAACCGTATCAACCGGGAGGGAGGCTCGTCCAACTCCCTCGCCGGTATCTCAAGCCCTTTCCGAACGCGCTCTCTCCCTTATGGAACTAGTATTATTCTCTGCTCAGCTAAAACTAAGCTTTCGCGGTCATTGGACTCGCTCCCTTTGCCGCCACCATCTTTTAAATACACCTCTTCATTTGCGTCTACATAACATTCGCCTCGTTCCCACTCTTCCAACCTCACTTTCCTACGCTTTCCAGCACGTTAGGTTCACCTCACACTCATTAGTCCGCCCGCACGCTTCCCGATCAGTCTCCAAACTCCCAGCTCGCCCGCCTCGCCATGTTCCTTCAGTACAGTGCAAGCGTCTCACCGCCCTCCCCTTTCCAGCAAGCGTAGACGCCTCGTTCCCTTTTTGAGAAGGCTCGCCTCGCCGCTCTCGCTCTTCCAGCGCCCGCCGCCGGCAGCGCCACTCCCACTCGCCGCCGCCGCCCACTCGCTCGCCCACGCGCGCCCACCCGCGGGGCACCGCCGCCGCGCGGCCGAGACGACTGCTGCGCGCGGGGGAGTCCCCTCGCGGCGAGCGGAGCGCCCGGGGCCGGAGCGGGGCCCAGCCCAATCCCGCCCCACGAGAGAGCGAGCAAGAGAGAGAGAGACGAGCGGGAGGAACAGAGAAGATTGCGGCAGGAAATGAATGGGAGTGGAACGAGGATGAGAAGATTGGCGTGCGCGCCTCACGGCGGACGCGGAGTCGGCCGCCGCCGCCGCCGCCGCGTGATGAGACACCCGCCACCCCGCTCGCGACAGAGGAAACCGTCCCGAGAGGGGCGGCCAGATTGGGATGGGGGAGCGGAGAGACGGGGAGAAGGAGGAAGAAGGATCGAGATCTATCAAGTCAAGAATGCAAATAAATAAGGAAGGTCTAAAGAAGTGAAGGAAACAAAGAACACGGCAATAAAAAAACAGCCAGATGAGAAAATGTCGAGCAGGAAAGATAACTGGGGGAAAACAAAAAACGAAAAAAAAGTTACAAGAAAAATGCCCGAGAGGAACATGTGGAAGAATGCGGGGAAATAGAACGCTTATGAGAAAATGGAAGAAAATACATCAAAACACGTAACAAATTACATAAGTAAAGACGGCCAAACCACGGAAAACACGAAAAAAGCAAACATAACTGCGTCGTGACGACGCGGAACCAACGCTGAGACAAACGTCCACACGGCACACAACCTACAATACGAGAATCTTCACCCGGCGACGGCTGGGCCGGGGAGATCCGAGTCGAGCTGCAATCCGGGGACAGAACGGCCCTAACGGGTGAAACCCAGGACCGCAGGATCCAGGCCCGCGGAGCTGCGGGGCAGGGCGAGGCCGGGCCGGGTCGGGTCGGGCCGGGTCGGCGCGGGGGCGGTGGGCTCATCACATAGGCCCGTATCGCATCGATCCGTGGCTCCTGACAACGGCCGTCGCCCTCCCGACGCCCGCCACGCCCCCGCCGCCGCCTCTGCGCTGTCCCGCCCGAACGACCGCCGCCCACGGCCGACCCTCCGTCGCTCCCGCCGCCGCACAGTGGGCGACCACTGGCCAAACAGTGCAACACGCTTAAAACAACAACGGAATATACAGATATTTGTAAACTTCCTTAATAATTTATGTTTAATTTCAACAAATGTTTTATTCGATCTAGACATTTCAATGATACACTATCAATTTACCTATTATGCATGCCAATTACTATCAACAAACCAATTTACCTATTATATGCAAAATTAGATGACATTACAATACAATAAAATTCCTGTTTTCTGCAACGTCTCTTTCCATATAGTTACATTACTCAATGTAATATTTCTTATACAGAATTGTCGTCTTTCTAATATTTCAAGTGCTGCTTATACTACTCGAAGTCCAAAATCTCACATTTTATTAACAATCCATCCTTCAACATCTATTCCTAAAACGTCACATTAAAGAAGAAGAAGAAAGAATTTCTGCCCGCTGTTTTTGACCCTTTGCAAGTCGGCGCGCGCCTGCGCTGCCACCCTCGCCCGGTCGACGCCCCCCGCGACGCCGACGCCGACGCCGCAGCTGATCGCCGCCGCCGCCACCACCGTCGCCGCCACGCGCGCACGCAACCGCCGTGTGCGGCTGCCGCGTGCGCGTCTGTTCGTAACGTCGATAGGCGCAGAAGAAAGGGGGCTCGTGAACGAGAGTGTCGGGCCCGTACTACAGCCGTGGAGTGAAGGGGAGGAAGTATTTGCAAGAGTTGAAAGATTTCTAAGGGAAAACTATGCGATCTCCGTTGATATTGAGTTCGAGAACGTGGGGCTTCTGTTTATATTTGCGTTATTACAATTTTCCTTTCGTCCACTAGAAAGACAATGGTTGAAGACCTACGCACTCGCGACCGAAGACAATACAGAAACGTCGCGTCCTTGTCAATGTTTCGTCATTCTACGAACTTCGTCATATTACGAATACACTGAATATCCAGGCGCGGGTGGCAGTAAAATGACCCAATATTGGCAACCATACTTAGGCCACGTTTTCCGGGCAGCTATATTTCCAAATCTGTGTTGTAAATGTGCGTTTTAAATCAGAGTGATTAAAAAATGCGAGTTCAGTGCAATAATTTCTGCAAGCAAACATGAAAATGAAAATTGGTGGTGTTCCTTTTGGTGGGAAAGGAAACAATTCCTGAAATAATGCTACATTAACCTCAACAATCAATTTCGTTCGTCCAAACGAAAACAAGAATGGGGAAGATTCCGGTAAATTTGGTTTGGAAACAGGCGATCATTTTTTATGCATTTCATTAATAATCCGTATGTATATCAGAGGACGCAAAGCTCGTTTACGCGCGCTAATATCTCCGGGCTGGGCGTGGCTTACAAAGCTGCTGCTACCTTCGCTGCCACCGAAGCGAGCGAGTAGTACGGGCGATCCCTTCTGAATTTGCCCACGCGCCGGTGAGCCGTTTGAACGCGTTCGCGTTGCAGGTACATATATTAGGTTAATTACATCTACTCTGTTTATGCAAGCGGATTCTGCTCATCCTCTTCGTGATGTATGTAACACCATTTTCTCGGAACTGGCTCGCGCAAATGCCGCACGTCGCACAGCCGGCCAAACGCACGGCAGAGCAACGTACTTACGAAACGTACACCCGTTGTTCTAATTTGAGTTCGGAGGTCGCCCGTAGGCCTATTATCAAACGGGCAGCGCCGAACCGGTCCACGAATTTATTCCAATACGAACAGTCTATTTGTGCCAATGGTGGCGCGAACTGGTTTGAGAAACAGGATGCCCGGGAAACTGTTCACGGAGGCACTGTTCACCGCAGAGTTGCCGCACAGGTCCAGACCAACGTTCGTAGACGCACGGACGTTACTTATCCGCCGGAAATTCCTATCAACGGCGCCGCTTGCCTCGAAACCATGAGCTAACAAGAAAAAAAACTTACAAGGAAATTTTTTGTGTGGTATACTTCTTTGTGGCTCGTATCTACGCAAATGTTAAATGGTGCGTAGACATAATGCCGCTCCCAAAATGAGGATGAGGAATTTTAAAACTACTCCAGGCATGGTTTTTGGTCTCCAATTTTGTTGTTCGAGAAACATCGCCATAAAGTTAGTACTACGAAGCCGGCTGCAACATTGACAACATGACGTCGGACTCAATATCTCTGGCGGGCAAACAAGTCAATAATTCTAATCGACGTTCTGTCCAGAGACAAGTTCTTAGTACTGCTCCGTACGTCGTTTGCAATACCATTAGAGGACACGAAACTCCAATGATATCTTTACCGTTTGTGTAAATGTTACATAAAACGCGTTACAAAACTACGTACTCCAGCCCAACCAAAGGCCGAGGGTCTATCGGCAGCTCGACGAGTGGACCTCGCTCTTTCCAGGCAACGCGTGCCGTCATTTGCGAACATCGATCGCCCTTCTCTCTTATCTACAGCGTGCCTGGACGTTACATCGCGGGAAAATGAGCATTTTCTCTCTTTCTGTCTAAATCACGCCCATATCTGCGGCAAAGCAGCAGATACGGTAACTCACGGAGTTTAGAAGAAATAAACGCAAAATTTCAGGATCACCTATTCGTGAGCTGAAGACCCGCGAAGCATGAGCGAGCTATGGAATATTTGATAAAATTTAAATCATACATGATTATTTCAAAATTTAATATCCTCACACATACATTTTATTGTATTTTCCGTTTTCATTGATAGTTTACAACGACCTCGCAACCTTAATCTAAATTAACAGGACGGGTGTGTATCGTAAATCGTAGGTTTTCTCGTATGTGTTATTATAGTACAGGTCAATGACGAAATGAATGAATCAAAATTGTCCCCCGACTACGATATAATCATGGAACGCAGGAATGAAAACATGCACCAGGAACGCCAAAACCTGCCACGATCTCCCCCTTTCCCCTCATATTAACTGGGAGTAGAACCCCAGTCCGAGCCCAGCCGTCTGACTGCGAACCAGACATAACTAAGGCGGGCGCGGATGGCAAGCCCGGCGCTCGCGAACGAGCGGGCAGGCGGCTAGTGACGTAATTTGCACCGTCGCCGTCCGCCCCCTCGCGCTCATTTCGATCGCGTCGGCGGGGAGCAGCGCCCGCCGCCGCCGCCGAGGGTCCGGGGGCAGGGCCCCATTGGCCGCCCCGCCGCCGCCGACTCATTAGGCCGCGCTGCACGGAGCCCTCGGCGCGCGCGAGAGCAGCGCACGCGCAACGGCGGGGGCGGGGGCGGCAGCGCCTCAGGCTGCGGAGGCGGCGACGGCAACGCCGGTGGCGGCGCTGCCGGAGGCAGTGGTTGTGGCAGCAGCGGCTGTAGCTGTAGCGGCGGATGTGGTGGCGCGGGCGGCGGCAGTGGCAACGGAGGCGGTGGCGGTTGCTATGGCGGCGGTGGTGGCGGCGGCGTCGGACCCGAAACGCGACCCTGGGGGACGCCGGCTATGTGCGCGCCGATGAGCGACTGCCGTGGAGGGCCCCTCGCGAGCGTGTTGCCGGGACCGGCGCCATGTTCACAAGCGGGAGGGTTGCCATGCTGTTTTATTTTTACAATGGCCGTTCCCCATCTCGTTAATAAAATTTCAGAATAATTTAGGGCCCCCTTTTCTCATTACATTTGAGAAGATCACGTTAGAGATTGATGAATTATTTTATATTTCAAAAGACCTTCCGGAGAGATTCTGTACGGCGAGTATGCTTCTTCAGCAGATGTTCTTTTTAGAAATTGTAGTAAACTTACTTTCCCGCTTCCCTCATTGAAAATTGGAACCTGCCAGCTTACGTATGTTTCATTTAGTGAAGACAAAATTTCCTGAATAATGCTTGCAAATAATGCCAGGGTTCAGATCACAAACTACACCAAAGAACACGCCTCTTTACATTTATTTACAACTCACGCGTATTTAAAAAAAGACGGTGCCCGTCATTTCATGTCAGCAAGTGACGGAACGTCTACATGACTGAATATTTCACGCCTTCGAGAGTTCTACAGCCAGAATTTAGAAGCATGTTCATCCCGAAAGAAATCCAACTGGGTGTGGAAATCCAACGTGGCGTGGCGTGGCGTGGCGTGGCGTGGCGAGGCGTGGCGTGGTGTGGCGCCCCGGCGCGCACCGCGTGTGCGGGAGAGCGCAAGCCGCCCTCCCAGCCACTCGCTCCCCCTCGGCGATCGGCTGAGCCGCGAGTGCGACGCGGGGGCCTCCGCCGCCATCGTCGCCATGTTCCCCCGACAGCTTTACGCTTACGGATGCTGGGGGAAAGAGGGACGGGGGGGGCACTCGCGCGATAGTGCAGGCTGACGAGAAACTAAGCGTTCGTCGCTACCCCGACGCTGCGATTGCAGCCAGCCAGTCAGTCGACGGTTAACACGTTCCTGATAAGCAGAGCTGTTGATTTCGGGACATTACAACAACGCGACGTCCATTTTCTGTACGCGAAGTAGGTTTCCTGCTGTCAATTCCTGGAGATATGCGTTTTCCTTCATTAATATTACCTACATTCGGTTGTCACTTTGACGTTCGAAAGCGAAAAATTAAGAAAAAACGAGGAAGTACAGTTGCGGCACAACTAGGTATTTAACTTTTATCCTGTAACAAGTTTGTGTAATCAGTTTTGCACCATTTGCAAAAATAATTTTACGTACACAAGTGAACCCGCTAGAACATTGTACTTTAATTGCAGGTGTCTTAGTTAACTGGGAAAACATGTTACAACCTCAACTATTCAGTTCCGAGTGAATTATCATTGGGAAAAATAAATTCTCGTCACTCTTCATCAGAACTAAAAACAAACGCCACAGTATTACTATTTCCTGCAATTGCTGCGAGCTGATGAAGACCTAACGAGAACAGGAAACAGGTGCCGCGCTCTCCAAGGGACACGTTGTGCAGCAAATATCAGCACTCGGCGGCGACACGTGACTCCGAAGCATCTAAATACCAGCGAGCGCATCTGAACACCAATTTGCATGCAGATGTCCGTAATTCCTCCACCAGAGGGTTAACGAGCTTCCAACGGCGCGCTGCAAAACGCGCAAACACACCCAGGCGTATTGAATACCTATTCCGCCACGTTCGCCGGCGAAAACTTCAGAGGGGAACGCACGGACTCGGGGCTCGCGTGCCTCACGAAGCGTTACGTAAAACGAAGCCCAAGACGACGCGATGCAGCGACACAACCGAGCAACAACAAAGCAAAGAAACATCTCTCCTCGCTCCGTAAGAGCAAGTCCCACACCGGGCCCCGACACAAAGCAGACACCACCGCGACGAGAGAAGCGGCGTTGCCGCTCACGCGTCGACGGTCAGGCTCGCCCTGGCTAATCCAGTTCGCGGCCCGCACGCACCTCCGGCAACGCCGCCCGCGCCCGCCCCCTTTCCAGATTTCGTCTCCACGGATGTGGCCCGAGAAAGGAACCTGCCGTTTGGCCAACTACACCGAGATAACGTCTGCAGGGCCTGGAAGGAAGCGGCTGAAAATGAATTTCGCGAGAACGAGTCTTTAAATACTGAGAACGTGAGACCTGCGGCGAACGGAACGTCTCGAATTGAAACACGTTACGGCCTTTTCTTTATTTTTGCTAGGAAGTACGACCCGCGGAGCTCCGTGTGCAACGGTGGTTCAAAATGGCTTCGTTGTGGAGTGGGGACAAAGGACTTTCCAGACATCGCTATCGCACCGTCGGAGACCGAGGCGCGCGCGCACACACACACACACACACACACACATATATACACACGACAGTGGCAGACAGCGATTGTGGAGGACGGCGGTGGCTGTGACGAAGATGGCGGCAACCGGACGCGGGCAGCGACGGCGGAAAGCGGGATGGCGGCGAGACGTGGAGGTGGCCTGAGG
Source organism: Teleogryllus occipitalis (assembly GCA_011170035.1). Classification (NCBI taxonomy): domain Eukaryota; kingdom Metazoa; phylum Arthropoda; class Insecta; order Orthoptera; family Gryllidae; genus Teleogryllus; species Teleogryllus occipitalis. The sequence goes on from BLKR01001618.1 coordinate 92,410, forward strand.
CTACAGACGGGCAGGTGACGGCAGCATTTGCCGAAGGCAGGCGCACAGCAGAACAAACAGACACGCGGCGCAGGCAAAAGCGGATGTATGCGAGGCGCAACGCGATGCACCGCCGCCGTCGCCCGCGGGAGCCGGCGAGGGCGCGTCTTTCCGCCGCGGCAGCAAATGGGGGCGACGCCGCGGGCCCAAACCACGCACAGACGACTAGACAGCGCACATTCCGCGGCGACGGTTGAGGCGGTGTGGCGACGGGGGTGGTGATGGTGGAGCTGGAGAGTGGAGTTGATGGCGGAGGAGAAAAAGAAAAAGGAAGAGAAAAAGAAAAAGGAGGAGAAAGAGGAGGTGGTAGCGGGAACAGCAGAGAAGCATTGGCGGCAGAGGCTGGAGAACGCGATAGGTGTGTGCGAGTGGCAAGGGCAAGCGTGAACAAAATGGCATTCTCCAGCAACGAAGATGATGGCTGAGGCGAGTGGTTGACGAGGTGAAATGGCGACTGGGCCAAACCGAAAGGGCGAACATATGAAAGAGATGATAAAATAAAGAACAATCAGAAGGAGAGCGAGTTTAACGAAACATGACAAAAAAGGCAGTGATAAGTAAAAATGAAATATAAACAAAGTAAAACGCGGAGAAACGTAGGAAAAAAAACGAAAAAGAGAGGAAATGAAATGAAACGTCAGAAGGTGGGCGAAAGGGAGAAAAAAGGAAAAAGAAAAGGCACGCGGAAGCCTTAGTCGAGAATCTCGTAAATAGAAAGGTCGGGACAATGAAAACGTCCGCGCGAGATTGCATCAATGGCGCCGGAGAGCGGCGGCAGAACCACAACCATTAGCTGTACAAGCTATGAGGGCGAAATTCGCCGCGTGACGGCTGGCGGAAGGGGAGATAGCCGGAGGCGACCTTCGCACGGCGGAGGGCGAGTGCGGGGACAGGAACAGCGTGTGCCACCGAGCGGGGAACGACAGAGCTGGAGCGGGGAACGGAAAGGGAGCCAGGCCAGGGAACAACGAGGGAGCCAGCACAGGGAACGACGGGTATCGAGGCGGGGAACGACGAGTGAGCCAAGACGGGCAAAGACTAGTATCGAAGCGGGGAACGACGAGGGAGCCAGCGCAAGGAACGACGAATATCGAGGCGGGGAACGACGAGAGAGCCAGTGCAGGGAACGACGAGGGAGCCAAGGCGGGGAAATACTAGAACCGAAGCGGGGAACGCCAAGGGTGTTGAGGTGGGGAACGACGAGGGAGAGGGGGTGGAAACAAGAAGGAAGTCGAGGCCGACACCGGTTGCGGCGTCGTTGTGAGGTCGCCGAGGGCGAGTCAGCCAAGATGTCGCAGGGAGGGAAAGAGATACGTCGTGGGCCTGTGCAGGCGGCGGTCGCCAAGGCGGCAAGAACCTCTCCCGTCCCACCCTCGCGCTCCGCCTCCGCAACCGCGCGACTGCGTCACTTCCGTTCCCGCGCGCCGCCGCCGCCGCCGCCGCCAGCGAAAACGACGCCGACAGCGCGCCTGGGGCGAACCTCTCGCCAGTTTTCTTATAAAGAACTTTTCATGTATACTGAATATAAAATGTACTGTTGATGAACGTTTACAATTGAATGAAAACACTGAATGAATTTCGTTAGTGTAGAAAATTAGTAAAATCTATATTTTTATTATGTATTATCGGTTTCTGATGGGGGAACTGAAGACTCTTGAGACCTCCTCGGGTGCGCCACAGCCAATTTGATTACAGAGAAACTCAAATTTCATGTGCTCTTAATTTTATTTGCTTCCGTTCATTTTACTCCTGCAACGGTATTACGTAAATCGTCATTGTTGGTCCTACGATTTTCTTTTGTTTTCGTATTCGTATTCAAAGCATCGATGTTTTAGGAAACTCAGGAAACTTCAATAATGGCAAGTATTTCAGTTAACTGAAAAATTCTCCTCTGAACATCTTTCTGAAGAAATTTTCTAAAAATGCTCAATGCGTCATTTCCTGTCCTACTGTAAAATTGATCATTGCAGGTTCCAGTTCTGTAATGTGTTTCCTCGGAGTACAAGGCTATTTATACGACTTCTATGCTCAATTTCGAACGACTCCGCCGCCGATGGGCGCGCGAACAGGCATGGAGCATCAGCAACCAAGGGCGCGCGGGTGGGCCCAAGCGGGGGCGATAAAATATGCTCTCGCTCACTCGCAGAAAGTCAGATAGCGAACGCCGGGAGCTTTTCAACCGCTCACTCGCACGTGCCCACGCGTACGGTGCGGCAGCACAATCAGATCTTTCCACACACGCGCGATCGCCCGTACTAAAAAAAAAAAGTGTTCGCCCATATCTCGCCAAAAAACCCAACGCCCATTGGCAAATCCGCCTAACTTACACAAAACTTTCGCGGCCTTTCACTTCGCAGGAAACGACTACGAACGGTTCGGGAAGCACTGAAGAATGGCGGGAATAAAAAAACCCACCAAGTGCGCATTGCCTTCCGCCTGCTACTGTTGTTTAAAGATCCCAGTCGACGTTGGCTGAGGCATGTGCTGCCTTGCATTACGCCGGGTCGACCGGAAACTGGTAGGAGTTGACGGCATCGAGGTTGATGAACTTGTACGAATGTGTGATTCACGTTCCCAGAAATTGCGCGTGAGAAGTACTGCGCTCATCGCATCGGTGGTGCAACCGACACCTGTTCGCAGAAATATTACCACCGAACGCGCTGACGAAGTATGACGTGCGCCGGGAAACCGAATTTACGATTCCGGTGGCCGGAGTCAACACCGCATTTCTGCGGGGCATTTCAATTAACATGTGAAACAAGCGGTAGCAAATTGACATAAAAACAAGAAATATAGTACAAATTAGTAATTGCAATAATCACCGCTGCAGAATTCTCAGAATAACAATTTCTAACAGATAAAAAATATCAATAGTTAATTATCATGTAAATAAAAGCAGACCTCACTTTTAAAATCTTTCCAATGAGGGGAGTAAGAGCCTCCATTGTATAAAAGTCCCAGCGATACCAACAAAAACTCAAATTCCGCGTCTAACTTAGTTCGAATCAGTAATACACAGGTTTTGAGAAGACGCCTCAAAACACTTTTTAATAATTACGAACGTCTTCACAAAAATATAACACATATCACCTCATACATCAACATACCATGAATTATTTCTCAAAATGGCCGATAGTTCGGAAATGTTTCGTCTGCTAATCGGGCTATGGGGGGGTCTTCTGTTTTCTTGACCAAATCTGGACTAACGTGTAATATTTTCCTGCAATTCAAAGCCTTCAGCACCGGAGTTTAAGTAGGACAGTAAGGCGGCCGTTCAGTAATAGTAGGTAGCTTGGAGCGATGTTTAAAGCTATGTGGGAAAGCCGATCACGTGGGGTAAAACCCAGCGCCCGAACCCGTGACTCGCCTCCGTCGGCGTGCAACAGCCAGGCAGCGAGCGCACGCGGGCCTCGTTCCCTCCTTTGTTCCAGAGCGGGGCGCGCGCGCCTCGGCCGCCGCCGCATCCCGTGAAAGAAGCCCCGCTTGGCTGCGTGCAGCCAGCCAGCAGCGCCTCCCGAGAGGAGCAACGCGACGGCGGCGGCGGCGGCGGCGGCGGCGGCTGGGAGGCGGGCGGGAGGCGGGCCGGCCGCTTTCGGGCGCCGCCGCCGCCACCGCCACCGCCGCCCTCGGCCCGGCCGTCGCGGCGGAGGCGGAGGAGCAGGAGGCGGGAGGGGCGCCGCGCCGGGCGCGGGGAGTCGCGGGCGACGTTGCCACGCCGACCACCTATCGCACAGCTGATCGACTTCACGGCAGCGGCGGCGCGGCCGGGCGCGCGGAATGCGACTCGGCGCGGGCGGTGCTGGCGGCGGCGCACAGTGTCTCGGAACCGCGTCGTTACACCCAAAATCTTCTCTGTTGAACATGCAGAAGGGCGCATGAAGATGACAACGTATGAACGCCCTATCCTGAAAGAATGCAAGTCCCATTTCGATGTTCCCCCGGAACGGATGTTTATGAACGTTCTAGGAAAATGACGTTTCTGACAATTCTCTGGTATACGCGATCAATGAACAATAGTTCATTCCCAGCAACAAGCCGCTAGAATGCCTCTTCATTAGTTGCAAGAAAGATGGCTATTCTTGCAGGCGTACCAAACCCACAAATTTGTACAAGACTGAAATTTTATACTCGATGTACGGTTCATATTATAAAAGTCTAATTTCCATGCATCGCGTGTCCGAAATCCACATACGTGCCGAATATTGTAAATACGATAATAAAAACCGTACGTGAGTCACGGTAAGAAGGAATAATATGGAAAAGGTTACCTGCACTATTAATAGAGAACGAGGGATATTCGTCACAGGGGCACAGCAGAGAGCGACTAAAGGGCAATAACGAATGGCGATTTGCGTAGTAGTAAATGGCGATGCGGGCACACAGCGAAGCGGAGTGCGGCGCGAGGCGAGGCGACGCGACGCGCACGGCGCGGCCAGGCCGGGCCGGGCGGGCGTCCACCGAGGCGTGGCGTCGGCGGCGGGCGCCGCTGCGAGTCCGTTGCCATAGCGACGCGCCTCCGCCTGCGCCCCCCCCCCGCGCGACTGGCCGGCCCCCCAGCCCCCGCGCCCCGCCCCCTCCTCCGCCACCGCTTCTTTAGCATTTCACTTACACGCTTCCGTCCTTTGTTGGCGAGGACTCGCGCGCACGGCCGCTCCGCTCCGCGCCGAGGCGAGGCGCGCCGCGCCGCGGAGGAGAGGCGGGCTGGCGGGCGGATGGTGGGCGGTTGGGCAAGGAGCGGGGGCGAGTGGGCGGATGGAGGCGGATGGCGACGGAGGAGGATGGCTGGTGGGCGGCCGGGAAGCCGAAGGCAAGAGGCATGCGGGCGAGATGATGGCGCGGGACAGCCAATCACATGCCGAGAGTCAGGAACATGGGTAGACACGACACATATTCCTCGTTCATTTACTTGCAGCCGAGGCTCAGTGACAATGCCTTCCGTAGACACGTAAATAATTACGTATAACCAAAGGCTACACCTCAGAAACGACAAATTGCAGATGCACAATTACACGCGTCATTCACACGTGCAGTGAAACCTGAACAAAGGGCCACCCCAATTATGCAATAACATCTATTGATTTGGGGGGGGGGGGGGAACCAATTGAGTTTTTCCTGAAGACGTATGCAAATATTCCCGCATTTCAGTAGCCACCTGGCGAAGCAGATAACGGCAAGGCACAGTGATTAAGCGGTCACTTCAAGCTTTTTGTAGTTGTATTTGACAGGAAGTTCAACAGTGGTAGAGATTTCAGTTTATTTAATTTCTTCCTGAGACGTGATGCGTCAGATTGCTTCCAAGTGACATCCAGAGTGGCTGATCTCGCAGAGGAATTCATTTGTTTCGACCGTGAAAACACACGATTTCAATAATATATCTCTTAATGAAACAATAAGGAATTTCCTTCATTTCACAGCATTCATAAGGTTTGCTCATTCGTGCTTGCTTCTGTGGGAATATGTTAAGGATCGGCGGAGCACGCCGTTTGCGCGAATCCGATCTGAAGCCCTTCAGACGGCCCTACTGAAACATTTTCTAAAGGATGTGAACAGCGTCTTCCGCGTCTAGTTGGCTTATCCGGTTCAGTGAGGACGGATTGTCTTTCCCGACTAAGAGAATGAACGATAATACAAATTTTGATACCGTCGAGAGGAGCAAAATGATCCTAATAGCATTTACAATTTAGTTTTTCGATTTATGGTAATTAATTAAAAAATGTAAAATAACACTCTTCAGTCTATAACAATTAACAGAATTAGACTTAATCGTGACCTTCACTCATCAATTAACAACCAAAACCATTTTTAATATTGGTACCATGCAAACACAGGCGTAACTACACACAAAACTTTCAATTAAATTTTTTTCGCACCTAAAAGAGGTCGAAGAGAATCTTATTGTTCAAACTGTATTCGGTCGGTATAACGGTTCTCTCACATACAGCTTTATCACAAATATCCGTATCTAAATAAAGTGGACTAATTTTTTCTGCACTGTTAACACTGCCATGGTTTGGCAAGTCTTTTGTATAGAACATTAACACCGCCTTTACCGGCAGCACGCCTTCCCTAAGAATGATATTTGAATGATTTCCAAAGCAGGCACCGCGAACCCAGAGTAATAAAACAATACCCCATAAATAACTTTTGAAGTCTCGCCCTATCACAGAGGTCACTGACGAGTCAGTTTACGCAACACCCAATTCAACGAGAGCTGGACGATTGTGACATTTAGCCGCAACGGTAAAACACATCGATACCAACAAATACAGCAAAGCGCCAACGCAAACACGCAAAAAAAGGGGCAACGGTCAGCAAATATTGGTGTTCACCCACAAAAAACAATGACGGAGCATGCGCTGCATTCCAGTTCCACGGAAATTCTTTTGACACCCGCGAATGGTAGACACCTCACGGAAGAGGTACAAGTTCTGTGTACTGTACATACTATTTAACAAGTTTTCATTACATTTTTCAATGTTACTCCCATGTAACTCTATACTCAGGCCACAGTCTGTGGTCAAAAGAGGTACTTATGAATGTAAACGAACTAATCACCGCCCTCATTGCCTGCTCACTGTGCAGAACGACTTTACGTTGTAATGGAGGCGTAGCTGACAACTGTAATCATCTAATATTGCTACCTATACCACACCCAGTGAAATGACAGACGAAAATCCACCCATCTTCTATGTTCACTACCGGTCAAATGAAACAATTCAGTTTCGAACTACATTAACCGGTTGGCGGTGTTGACAAACCGTTTTCCGATCAATTCGAGCGCTATTCAATTGTTCCCAAACCTGTCAAAAAATTTCTGTTGAGTAAGTTGAACGCGGAATACTTGGAATCTGACTGCCATTTGAAAGGGTCGAAATCTGCAGCTCCCGCAACCGGTTTCCCTGAAGCATGCCGCTCCGTTGGTTGGAAACGGCCGATCGGCCGGCTGCCTCGCGCCCTCCCTCCCTTCCCCTCGCAAGCGGCGGTGACCGACAGCACGCGAGGCCACGCGGGCGCCCCGCAGCCATCTTGAGCAGGCCATCGCGGCGGTACGAGGAATGAGGCAGAAAGACGGTTTGGCGAAAGAAAAACAAGAAACTGGTAGGCGTCGACTGTTTGTGCGTAAAAGAACGAATGCCTCTCAACTAGAAAACTAATGCGTCGCAGACAAGAGATGTCTACGAAAACAGTACGGCGGTCGGTTAATTGTGGTAAATTGTAAAAATTGTGGTCTGTAAATTGTGGCAGCTTGAGGCGCCAGAAATGTTAGATTGTTAGTGGATAGTAATCAACGAACGCGAGATAGGAGACTGTCAAACGAGTAGCAAGAAGAGACGGCGCGTCTAGTAGTAGAGAAATAGTGAAGCAAGAGGCAGCCAGACAAGGAGGCGGACAAGCGGGCACAGCTTGTTTCATGGCATCCTGGCATGTGAAAATACACAGCGCGTTGAATAAAGATGAGGGAGGCAAGAATACGAACATGAAACGAATGAGGTTATTATCGGACTAAATAAATAATCCTTTATTGCCTAGTAAATACCAGATCAATCAAATCTTCCTTCGTTGTCCGCCATCAAACCAGCTGCCCTACTCTCCCATCAAAATAAATATCAAAATTGGCACAACAAACCCAACTCCGAACTCCACGACGAAGTCTGTATTTACATCCCTTGATTTGTGTTTTCTATGAAAGTGCCGTGTCCTCTTATTAATCCCAATGTACCGTGATTCAAAACATGTTCGGCTGTGTGGTTTGGTTAGAACCACACAGCCGAACATGTTTTAAATCACGGTACAATAAGACTGTCTAAACTTCAGCAACCGCGTTATCGACGCGGCGGTGGCACCGCATCAGAACGGTCGAAGCAATAACGACACAGGCCGCGGCTAGAACCTACTACGTAACCCGGGAACCCCTCCACTCCGCACCAGGCGGCACAGCGCCGCCCGCGTCGATAGCCCCGCACGTGGACGTGCTCGCTCGATCCCCCGGGCACGCACAAGCCCCGTGCGCTGCCGCCCCCTACCCCCCTCGTCCTCAGACCCCCCGTCCCGAACCGCCTCGCTGCCACCCCTAGGCCTCCGCCGCGCCCCGCCGCCCGCTCCGCCCGCTCCGCCCGGCCGGTCGGCTTCAACGGCTGCGTGTGACGGGCCAGCTGCGGGCGGGCGGGGCGGGGCGGGGAAACGGGGGGGGGAGTCAGACAAGGAGACCGGGGCAACGGGCACACGGCCGTTCCGACTAATAAGCTAACCGTCTTGCATTTCATTTACGTCATTTACCCACGTTCCACAACGGCTTTGTTTTCCCGACTATGACGCGGGACTGGCTCTCGTGGAGGAAGTATCGACGTTGGGTTAATTGTATGGAGTTCGTACACATTGTTGGCGTATGAAACAGCTCGGTGAGCTGATTTTAGAATTATATATTGTCTTTAACGTAAGAGAATGGCGGAGTCGCCCAGACACGTAATTGAGGACATTTAATGACGGATATTAAATACAAGTATATCTTTCAACAGATGAATTTTGATGACAATAGCTTATGAGCATGTAAAACAAAACTAGTCATATTTTTGGACGTATCACTAATTAACATCACTGAATAAAACCTTTCTCGTACAATAAATTAACAAAACAATCCGATAATAACATGGAGGACTGAAAAATACAGAGTACATCGCGGAATTGGTTTGGCGTTTCAGTATAGTGAAGACTTTCGCTAAATGGGTCAAATAAGGGAAGACAAAATCGCCGGATTGCATCCCGCGGTCAGTTTTTCCTGATACCCACATCCCGCCAGTTAATTCCCTTTCACTTTTGACTACCTGGGAAGGCATCGCCCCACTGCATCCAGGCCAGTGTATTGGGTGGGGGAGGAGAAAACAAAGTTTCCATGCATGAGTAACGCAAATAGATGCTTTTGCACCGTTTATGAGGAAACCACGAACAGAGGTGATAAAGTTATTGAAACTCTGTATGTCATCTAACTAAAACAATATTTTACACGTGCTCTTGGCTGTTCTGGTGACGAGACGACGGCTGTGATGCCGGCGTTTCAATAATCTTGCTGTGGTCTTCGCCCACCATTACTTAGAAAGACCACGACAAGATGGTGGAAACTTCGACATCACAGACTTTGACGCGGCGTCACCCGAACAGCCATGAGCACTTGCAAGACTGGCTGCGGAAGCCTTTACGTAATTGTTTTAAGTCTGATTATTTTAAGGGAAGTCCGTGACCCCATTGACCCTCCTTGAAGCAGCTAACGGTATACACAGAAATAAGTTTCAATGAATTAAGTGGATTGAATTGGTAATATTGAATACAGTGTAATTCAAAAAGCTTTCCTTACTCTTTCTATCTGACCAGCACAACACAAGTGCAAGAGAAAATTTACGTTAAAAGGAGACTTTGTGAAATCCCGATATTCTCCGACCAAGCTCTTCCTTATAGCCACGTCGAAAAGCCAACGAAATGCAATCGGGACACGTCCCAAGAGAGGATCTAGGACGCACGGAAGTCAACAGCCAATAGCAACACGAAATTTTTAGGAAACAATACAAGACAATAAGTTCTTGTCTACTAAATGTACTGCAATCCTAATTAAATAGTCCGATCGACATTGAATCAGCTTTTACATAAACATCAAATGTGATTTCTTTGAAGCGGAAAAAAAAAAAAAAGCTTTCACCACCCCTCTAATCTAAGATATTTCTCCAAATCCGCCCCCGGGCAAACGAAGCACGATGACGTCCTCTTTCCCCCCTCCTCTCTCTTCCTTTGTTCTTATTGGATTTCCGCGCCGTACAACATTTTTCCGCGGCACGTAAGAGGCGGGCGGCCTTCGGCGGGAGGCGCAGAGAGAGCGAGCGAGGCCCGGGGGCGGCGGAGGCGGCGGCGGCGCGGGAGGACGCCAGCGCATCCGGTGACGAAAGGTGGCGGCGGGGGCGGCGGCGGCGGCGGCAGCGCGCTCCCGCCCGCGCCGCAGGTGAGGCCCCGGCATGACGCGTGCGTATCACGTCGCGTCACGCCACTCCACGCTGGAGCCTTCGCTGGCGCTCCCCAAGGTTCTCCAACGAGCCGATTCATACGAGATACACTATGTCAATATTGCCTATCGAGCGTATATAAAAATAAAATAAAATGCACACAACGGGAAAACTGATGTTGGTGCCAGTCATACGAGTGAAACGAAAGGTTTTTTTTAACTTCATCAAGGTATTTCTGCAGTTCCCATGATCAGACCCGTGAGGCATTAACTAAAATCTATTTCCCACAGATGTAATACGAGCCAACGCACTTCCTGAAGAACTACTATTACTGAGTTTCGGCAGACTTGCACTCAATAAGCCGAAGGTCTGTGAGCTTTTCTATTAGAGTCAATAGATGCGACACACTTGCCTGTCACTATGGGGTTACGTCATACGGGCGAGGTTTCAACTCCATGAACGAAGCAACCGAGTTGGACAAAATGGAAATGCGTCGGTGCGATATGTTGCAATTATTTACTGGGATAAGAAATAGAAATAGAACTAGACTTTTCTTCAAATACATTTTAAAACCATCTCCATGTACATTTGTAAAGAACAAACTTCTCAAGATAAGACTGCATTGCTTAGAAAGAACGATTGTCTAAAATAACGATGCCCTCAAACGATATTCGTGTTATTCACAAAAAGAACATATTATACCTTCGCAACGAAAGTAACAACTCAAAAATTTGCTTCCTAAATTGTAAGTCATTTCTCTGGATCACCTCAGCACACTTTCTTGCTTTTTTCACTTGAAGTCCAATGAGCCATTTTGTGAATGATTTCCACTTATTTTATGAGGGTATGAAGTGCTTTGACGCATACATACGGTAGGCATTGCCATTCATTGCATTCGAAATGCCATGACGCAGACTGCCGATTACTTGCAGTTTACCCAAATGTCAATAACGTATTCACTTTAACAGCAATCGTTTTTGAGGAGTGTTAATGCAACTTAACACAAGTTTACGATGCAGCAGGGTGCAAGAAAACTATTTTCTGCAGCATACCATGTAAATGCGCACTTATTCTAAACGTCGGGCGTATTTACAATTCTCTAACAAGGCAATTCCCTAACAAGAAAACGGTAAATGGTTTAATGAAAACATTTAAGTTACAAACCGATGGTTACAGACGGTTCAGTGGAATATCTTAAACACAGAATGGTAAAGTGAGTTCCCGCCTTTCAGCCGACTAATACCACCCTCTGCATGAAAGCGGTATAGATAATCGATATAATTGAATGCCGGCAGGTTGGTCGCAACACGAGTTTTCTCCGATTCGTTCCTTGCTAGTTTACAGAAACCGTTCGTGAGAAAAGAAGCCGAAGATTATGAATACGGAGCGTGAAACCTCCCTCTCTCCACTCGCTCAGGCAACTTTCTACACAGAACACCCACACCTTCCGAAGGGCACTGGAATGCATGCCGTGTTCTCATTTGCTTCGATAACTTAAATTATTTTATCTCGAACTTAATGTAACGAAACGAACCCATTAGGACACCCAGAGCCCTTTTCTTGATTGCAAGAAATCGTAGTCGATAATTCGAATGAAGCCACTTTCACTTGCAAATAGTGTTACACTGCGTATATTCAGCACAAGACACGAAATTTTGTTTACACAGAATAAATGAAGATAAATTAAAATGATTTGCAGTTGGATATTCGAAATGATCCACCCTCTAATATCCCATGTACTACACCCAATAAATATTTTTCGCGAAGGAATTAGATCTTGCAGCTAAGTCTTCCAATATTGCAAAAACACGCTTAAACGGCAACCTGCAGAGTAGAAAGTATGCTTATCTAAATGAGAAATTCGGCACGAGCCCGGAAAGTTAATAATATCGCAACGAAAACACACTTTCGAAAGATAACATTGTGTTATCTTCCATGATGACAGAAGCTTTAATGTACACAAGATATGGTAGAGCACAGAAAACAAATTCCGTACCATCATAAAAAAGTATGTGCCAGCATTTCAGATGTCCCTAATTTCGTTTTTGCAAACACTTAATTTTTTAATTCTTAAAATTCCAATTTCAAGGAAATCTCAAGGCGAAACCCCAATGTGAAACTATTCCCTTATGATTTACGATGCCATATACTCTTAAATTGTTTTCAATTTCCTTAATCACACTATGTTTAATGCACGCATTGTGGAGACATTGGTCAGTAATGCACACAGAGTGGATACATTGGTCAGTATTCCGCCACAAAAATTCTGTAATTTATTCAGCAACAGCAAATGTTGATTGCTAACAAGAAACTTACTAATAACGGCATCCTGCATTCCTACAGCTGCATTCTTTCTCTTCCATACATTTTCATCAGTTCCTAAGGTCTGATAATTTTGATGTCTCTACTGCAAAGTTTATTAATCAGGTTACCTTGCGAGTGAGGTAATAATGGAGCAACGGTGGAAAACGATAAAAGGCGCAAAAGCCTCTTCGGCCGGGAAACGAAGTTCCCGGCGAAGGGCACGAAAATGGCGTCGACGAGAAATCGATCACTCGCCCAGAAACTCCTCATTAAAGAAGCAACGATTCCTGACGGCACCGAAAGGCCTGGCCCCGCCTCGCTTCACCTCACCCCGCCCCGCCCCCCTCCGGGGCCCGCGGAACGTGCCCCGGCGGGCCTTCACGACCAAACCGATACCGCGACGAGCATAAAATAAAGGCGCTGGAAAGCGCCTCGGCCCGCGGACAATATGAAGAGAAAGCAGCAGCGGCGGAAGGCGAAAAACACGCTCCTCCCTGGAGCAGCCTTCCCTTCCCGAAAATTCCGCTCTGCAGATGGCAGCGCCTTCGCAACGCCCTCCGCAGCCGCCTGCGCACTGCCCAATGCGCGGATTCTGCCCGGACGAAGTCCAGGAACCTTGTGTTTAAACAACGGCCAACTCATTTCCTAAGACGACGAATAATGTGACGTTTCAGGGACAGCGTGTCTTGCAACGATAATAATGAAATCAGATTGCCTTGAGTATGTTTCTGATCTCTAAAAAGCATTATTATTTTTAATTAAGAAAAGATTACGTAAAGTGGTACTGAATACATGAAAATACGTTAAATATGTATGTTTTCGCAATTGCTTCCTCCTACTTATATAGTGATTAATAAATACAATTTCGACCTTTGTTTAACAGAGGAAAAATATTATTAAAATTAAATACAATATGCTGTACAGTAGGTCGGTAGATAGATTTGACAAATTTAAAACAGTGGATTAAACACTAAAAACATGCGTTTCTCGCCATTGGACTACACTCAGAACGGGCTGGGAAGATTTACAACAGGACTTATGAAAACCACGAAACCGGTCAGAATTTCGTCCGGCCGATCGCGAATATTTCGCACTGTGCAGCGCCGCCGTCGCCGTCGCGTTCGTCCCAGACGCCGACGCCGCCACCGCCGCTGCTGCTCTCGCGCTAAAAACATTACAACGAAGCGACGTCGGCATCACTTTCATCGCTCCCCTCATTTACTTACGCCCCGCGCGCCGCGCTCTCTCCCCACCGGGCCTCCGCCCCCGCCGCCAGCACCTCCTACAGACAAGCCCCGCCCGCGCGCTCGCTCCCTAGTGCCGTCTGCCGGGCGGCCGGCCGCGTTGTCGCCATTTGCTTCGTGTCTCCGCCATCGCTGGTGGGAAGGGCCGACGCAGGCGCGACCCTCTCCGCCATTGTTTTTTTGCGAGGGCCTTAGCACGACGGAGTGCGAGCCACCGGAGAGACGAAATTGGGTTAAACAAAGGTTCGAAAATTTCGGATGCACGAAAGAGACAGCTGCTTGCAGGATGCTACTACAGAAGGAATGGACACGTTCTCTTTACGCTATAGGAAATAAAATTAAACAATCTTCTTCCAACGTTGATTTAGTTACTAGGCATGCATTTCCTCAATTAATTTTCACACTTTGAAGACAAGATAAGGAATTCCCATGGCCTAATATTAGCAGGCCCTCGTGTCCGGCAATCGCTGAGTCATTACTCGGAAAAAAGATATTGGAGACTACAATTATAAGCCTCTTGTCGCAGAAACAAGGCGTGTCTAACCACGCCAAGTCGAACACTGTGACGAAAAAAAAACAACAGCGCAAACACTGAACTAGTTGAGCATTCCAAGTATACCTGCAATTATGGCCTTATAATACTTCGTCTAGAAAGGCGATTCATCATTTCATCGGCCTCTTGCCAACGAGCAAGAACACGCTCACTAGCCGAGCGCTCCCACACCCGCGCGCGCGCCGGCATGGCAACGCTGGGCAAGGGGGCCAAAACGCCAATCACTTTCCTTCGTTAACACACGCAGCGCGAGGCCCTACCAACGACGCCGCGGCGGCGGCGGGTGCAGAGCAGAGGGCCCTGTGTACAGCCAGCGCCGCCCCCGCTTTCCGCCCTCCCCCACCCGCGTATTTCACAGCGCCCGCCGCCACCGCCGCCCCCGCTGCCCGGCCGCCGGCGGGCGCCCCATGACGAAACCGGCGGGTGGGTAACAGCCCTGCCGTAAGCGCCATCGCCCGAGCTGCCGCCCCACCGCCGCTAACTTTCATTTCGAGTGTTTCACTCGCTCGTACTTTGGGCGCAGCCGCCGACGCGGTTTCTCCTGGCGTCGCGGCGCCGTGCGCGCCCGCCCGCCCGCCCGTCCGCCCGCGCAGCCATCGCTGTCGTCGTCTTCCCGCCGTCTCGGGCGCAAACGGCGCGCAAGAAAAATCCCCGCTTCGCAGAATCCCAAGCAATTCCATTACCCTCACTGATCTAATGATTTCACTACTAAAGACTGAAAATTATACTCCCACACCACTACAAAGTAACGCATTGTGGTGTATGATTTAGCAAAGAAAATAACCGCTATATTAGCTCCAAATTTGAACGGAGCTACTGATGCCCGTACATCATACAATTTATAGCTTGTCGTAGTCCACAGTTTATTTGAAAGTTTCCCAACCTTAGAGGGGACATCACATTACGAAAACCCTGACCACCTGTATTTCTATTATAAAATCATTTTCTTGGCCAAAAAATACTTCGTCTGAAAAACAAAAGCCGATTCCCCCACGCTTGAAAATCGATTGTGAAATCAGGGCGCAGCACGCTGAAGAGCTACGTTCAAGTACCATCAGGAAGTTTCACCATATGGGCACGTGTTCGACATTTTCTGTTCCTTTCGGACGCGCCGGGGCAACCGATCAACCGTCCATCTTCCCGGGTGAAATTCGGACGCTGAATGGCCGTAAGTGGAGAATCTTCCCAGAGCTGCATGGCTACTGACACTTTGGAGAGCACTCTTGTTTATATCGACGAATGCCCTTCCTGATGTCAGGCCGCAAAGGTGAAAGTGACGAGAGTATTACAGCGCGTGTTGTTGCCGCGGCTGCAGGCTGGCACGCACACGACACACGAGACAGATGGCTGGAGAGCGAAAGCTTTTCGGAGGGGCTATAAAAATATTGCACGGGACATTAAGTAAGAAAAATCTCCGCTGTGAGACGTGTTCATTGACATGCGAGTCTCCTTGATTAGATTATTACTATATTACGTTCCCGCCCACTTCGAAATTAGGCAAATATTCTACATATTTTACAATTAATTCGCTTAAAATGGAATATTGATAGCAAGTTACACAAAGAATACTTTTCTACATACTTTTAGTACGAAATATACAGCATCAAAATCCAAATCGTAAATCGTGGAATATGTATTTGCACAGTCGTTTGTTTTATACAGCGCGCTTCAACTCCCCATTAGCGGACGGAATGAACATCAATTCGTCGAACGCTGAATAATATATTTGCTGCGCATTTTTCGCAATAACATTGTATCTGCTAATGCCCTCCGGATCAAAATTGCACAACAATTCAATTTTGTAGTTTTTGATTCCCAATTTCACTGGAACTACTAGCTTTTCACACAGAACGCCGAAGGCCTATCCTTTGTGGGGACATTTGTTATTTTACAGTACGCAAATATAATACAGCTGTAAGCATAAATATATGGAGACATTTCTTTTACGTTTTACACCGGACAGAAGCATTTTATTTTCGTCGAATTAAAAAGGATTTACGTACCGATTTAAAGTATTTCTTTACTGTTTACCTAACCTTAACTCGCGGGTTTTACACACATTGCGTCTCTCGACCTCAGTACAAACATAATATACAAGATGATATAAAAAGAATGAATCGAAAGGCTACATTTGGTCCAGCTACGAACTCAGGAGAACACGCTGGAGCTGTGGACAGAGGTTTACAATCACCACTCTGGGATGCAGGGCGCAGCGCGGCTCGTGTGTGGAGGCACGGGGAGTCGTCCGGGCGGCTGGCGCCTGTCACGAGGTCCAGAAGGTCCCACCCTCCGCCCGGGGCGGGGCGTCGCCGGCCGGGGGCGGCGGCCGACGAACCGAACCCTCGAGTCGGCGCTGCCAACCTTGCGCACATCGCCCGCACGCGTCGGGCGGGCGGTCTCGAAAATTACGCCTCGCAGTTTTAACGGCGAATTAAACTAGATTGTTGGATGGAAGACGACGTGGACTTGTTGACTGATGTTAAGAGGATAAGAGTGCGAGAGTTTTACTCTTATTATGGCCACGGTGCAAACAAAAGTTTCCGAGGACGGAGAATGGATAAAAGTTTCATGGAAATCCTTTTATGAGCTGCAAAAGACGCAGCTAAATGAAATAAGTAGCAACATAAATACTAGAATTACTGCAGAGAAAGAAGACGACAAAAATTGGAGCAAACGTGTCAAGAAAACAGCTAATCTGATAACCGAGGTATCAAGAGAAGAACTTACGACATTCATTCTCGACAGTCTTCACAGAAATTCAGCAAAAAAGAATTATATAACCAGATAAATGGTGGCTTGAGTTTTCGTTATTTTCATCTACAAATAAAACAGACATGCACTTAGCTAAAATACAAGCATAAAGTAATCACATAAACATGGGAACTCTGTAATATAATTACTGTAATTTGCAGATAATTATTAATTAAACTTTTGTTGTACGGTTTTCTATGGACACATTGACAGAACCCTATCGTTCCCTCTCACTTTCCTGAGCCTTACACGTGGGCGAGCTCGACGCGCGCCATTTTAGAAAGGTTTCCCTCAGCCTAACCAGTACCGCGAAAACAGTTCGTGTTTTTACCGGCGACAAACAAGCGAAAGGCTCCAACTGTTGCGAGGGAATCACGTTTTTAAGCCGCTCCGGACCCAAGTCTCAAGTCCCCATATGGAAATCGTCAATAGACGTAAATGAAAGGTAAATCGAGAAAGGAACTGAAAACCAGTTACGTCACTACGAACGAAAACGATATTACTCGCCCACACTTTCAATACTATGCCACAAACAATCTTAGATTTTTCAAGGACTTTATCGTCACTCTGAAGTGTAACAAAACCATTTTCCGGCCGAATGCCTTTTTTCAGGGAATGATTAGTGTACTAGTAACAAGATGAATACCACTTTGAAATAATTCCATATCGATATCTGAGAGGTTAGCTGTGCAATCGAATTCCAATTTTTATTAAATTGGAATTATCAAAACTAGTTTTTTACGCCATGATATCTCCAATACGTTTGCTTAACCAAACACTCCACTGCAAAAAGATAAAAAAAAGTAACAATTTTAGTTAAGTGTTTCATTCGTTCCAAACAAGAAGTCAAGTTTCCGTATTTAGAAACATATAAATGAAGATTCGTTCACCAGTAAAAATTCGTACGGTACAAATGTAGCCAACGCAATAAGCGATTGAACGATTGAACCCCTATTCATCCGCCACGCCATCTGCCAAGATCACACGGGGGTTGCAGGATCCACCCTCATTCGGACGCATCGCAAAGGCACGTGCAAAACGATCGCCCACGCGAAACCCATTCAGCGGGCGCTGCGCCATCCCCGGCCGCTCGCCCACGCTGCTCACGCAGTCAAACAGCGGCGGCGAGGCGAGTCCCCGCCTCGGGCACGCCACCGAAATGACCACGGCGGCATGCGCCACATACAGACCATTCAAAGACAACTCGGCATTGATTCAAGCACACTCGATTATCACTATATTCTCTATTCGTTTAGTCGCGGGTGACGGCGACGAAACGTGAAATAAAAATATTACCTTCCAACTAAACAAAATGTTTGTGGTCTTATAAACTACATAACAAAAACTTAAAAACTGAGAAGATAAAATAGACCGATATGCAAAATATTTTGGTGAATCATTTTACAAAGTAGTACATTATGAGTTAAACAGGAAGATACTACAAGCTGATATTAAAACTGCGCGCTAACTCGTAGAGTAAAACAATCGTAATTGTCTCCTGATTTCCACAACCATTTTTGATACGACATGCATTTTTTAAAAATCATGCCACAATCTAGTGGCGTAGTTAACACTCGAAATAGTGCCTTTCAAACAGAAAATTATTTTATAAAAGTACCTAACATCAGCACATCTTCTCAAAACTACACTTTTAATAAAATCACACAAATCAATGTATTTTAATTCAACAAGTCGCAACACAGCTACACCCTTCACCCAAAACATTTAAAAACGACACCCTAGCGTACATTTTTCTTTCGAAGTTTTTAACTTCGTCCCGTAAGCTCGAATTGTTCGGCGACGCCCGCGTCCTCTGCACACAGCTGCCCCTGCCGCCGCCGCCACCCACGCCGCGGCCTCCGCGCGCCTTTGCGTCAGCGTCACCCGTCGACGGCTTGCCCAATGACCTCGCGGCGCCCACCCCGCCCCCGCCGGCGGCGGCGGCGGCGGCGGCGGCGCGGTAGCGGACGGCGCTTCCCCGCGAACCCACGCGGATTTCCAGCGCCGGCTTTCGCGACGCCCGATGCAGCCGCTCATTCTCCTGCGCGAGGGGAGGTTTGATTTTGGCAAACGGGTAAATGGAACACGTGTAGAAGATAGGCGGTGATTCAAAAAGTTCTGCGTTAAGCGCATTTGGTTAAGTTAATTGAAGAAAACAATCGGTAATTTAACTTTCCGCTCACACATTTCCAAGTCGACGGCTATCCTATACTTAAGCAAAAGCATTTTACAACAAAATAACGCACGGCTCATATCGGACTCGCATCTCTCGCGTAACTAAAAACGTATTTCTACTGAATTAAATACGCTTATTCCACACGTGTTCCTTTCATTTGCTTTGGGCGTAAGTAAAAAAGAAAAAATCTCATCTCGCGCGGCCACGGCGTGGTATGCCATTGGAAAGGGACCGACGATGGATGCACGTCACTAGCGCCAACACGTTCAAGAGTCTGGCGCTTTTTCTTTTTTCTTTTTGTTTTTTAATGATTAAATGTCGAAACGATAGGAGATTGTAATTAAACGTCCACCAACACAAGGCTCTATTCTCAAACACTAGAATTATACACACACAAGCACGCCTTAATTATCGAAATGGACTACGACATATCACGAGTTGATTATTCTTTCAATGCTCCAGAGTGATAAAATATTAATAACATGCCTACAATGTGGCGAATGAGTGAGTAAACGAATTAAAAGACTTTCACCTTTATGGTTATTAAATCGCAGAACAATACGCTAGTTAAAATCTTCGGCGCCACTGTGACTCAGACGACCACGAACGGAACATTGCACTTTAAATATTAAAATGTTCGTGCAAATCGCGAGTGTTTCGTTCTTCTAAACTCCCAACAATGCAAAAGACAGTAAGCTAAATGCACAGGACCTGAAGCACACTTATTAATATATAAAACTATTTGAGTGCATTTCGGTTAGAGATTGAGGAACAGCAGTCTGGCCGGTTCCAGTTGAGGGCGGTGGGTGGGGGAAGCGGGGAAGGGGGGGGGGGCTTGTCAGGCGGCCGGGGGAGGGGGAAGTTGTAAATAAAAGTATTTACATTTTACGTAACATAATTGATATAATTTCCTTTTCCTATCTAATAGATGCTTGACCTGGGCAACATCGTTCAGATCAACATTAAAACTTCAATTAACAAAGAAATAATTATTTATTTCTTTAATAATTAGGAGGATTTATTTCACTACGAAGTGAAGTTTAACATAAATTTGCACGAAATTGAATAAATATGCACGTGTTTAATGACGCCATAACGTATCTCCTGGGCAGGAAATAGTTCGTCAATAGACATGAAGCGGTCAAATGCTACAGTCCGCTGATGTAGAGTCTCTCCATTTTCTAGCCTTTATGACCTCGTCCACGAGCGCCCATCCCTCCGTTTCATCTGCTTCCCAGGAAACGAACTGCCTGCCGGCTATTTCTTTTGTTCGGAGAGCTTCGCGTTCCTGCACAGCCCATCCGTCTCCGGAAGCGGACGCGGGAGGGGGTGAAGGTGGGGGAGGGCGCCGCGCGGAGATTTGAGGGACTTACCAACTCCTTATCGATAGCTCTCGAGAAATGAGAGAACTTCGAGAATTAGTTAATTGAGAAAAGTTTGAAGTCTAATGTCAGCTGATCTTCACTACCGATGACCAGTGTTCGTTAAAATTCACACTGATCAGAACTAATTTAAAACTGAATGGATCGTCTGATTCCTGTTATTGAACAGGGAAATGCCGAACTCTTGAGGGAAAGGTATTCGAAGTTGACGAAAGAATATTACACGGTATGTTATTCAAACGAAATTTAAGCATCGGAGATAATCTGAGTAATTTAATCAAACTCCACATAGAAAAATAGTATTAGCTCTTCGAAAGTGAAGTACTAACATAATCAAATGGAATCAAGTATATATCAGGTATGAAACTTTCACGATTTCCTCCCGTTACGAAACACTGATACATTTCTTTCAAATACTCTTACATTGCTATTGCGTTGTTCGGATACAAGATTCTTTCACACAGTAAGACAACGACAAAATGGACAACACTTCGCCAATAAAATTATTTCCTTTCATTCCTCAACAGCCTAACAGTACCCTGTCATATTTTTAATTAATTCCCAATCCTCCTATCGTCCAACACTAACTATCCAAATTCAAAAGCGTTCTTTGGAGTTCCTTTCTCAACGCTTCCTTTCCTCTTTCCTGCAAGAAGTCTTTCAAGCCAGACGACCCACGCGTCAAAACGGCTACACACATTCCGAATTCAGCGAGTAGAGAGCGACTGCCCGCGGAATCCCCAGTAGTGTGGATGGATTGCTTGCTATTTGCCAAGAGATGAACATTCTGTGCTCGCCCTACCCACGGCGTGTCGGTCTTTTTCACTCATGAAAGGAAGCGAACATTCGCCGAGCACATCGGCTATTCGAGATATGGCGAGTAGTCGCTCGCTGATCGGCGAACGCCGAATGTGTGGAGCCGCCTTCATTATGCGACTCTCGGGGACAACTCAGAGACCAGCAACCAGAGCTACCAGCGGACTACCAGACTACCGGCAACCAGAGCTACCAGCAGACTACCAGCAACCAGTTACCAGCGGACTACCAGCAACCAGAGTTACCAGCGGACTACCAAACTACCAGCAACCGTAGCTACCAGCGGACTACCAGCAACCAGAGCTACCAGCGGACTACCAGCTACCAACGGACTACCAGACTACCAGTAACCAGAGCTACCTGAGCTACCAGCGGACTCTGCGGGAAGGGCTGGACCGCAACGCACGACTCCATGCCGTCCGCTTCGCCGCATCTTTCGCCCGCCTGCACCCGCGCGCGCTCGCCAATCCGCTACACCACCACGGCTTTCTTTCTCCACCGCGCCGCGCCGCGTCGCGTCGCAGCGGGCGGGCGAAGCACACGGAGAGAAAAGAACGAACGGGCTCCCAGACGGGAGAGAAAGCTGGGAAAAGGGCGGCTGAACTCCTCGGCGTAGTACGAGCCAACGCGGCGCGCCGCAGGACTAGCGAACGGGCGGCGGCGGCGAACCGCGCGTGAAAGCCTGCATCACGCACTGCGGACGGCGGAATTTCGCAACTGGCGCCTGCGATTCTGCCGCGAGTGAACAGCGACGTTGCGAACGCCCGGGTCGGGACGGCCCCGCGCGCCCGGCAGTCCCGCGCTGTTCCCAGGCACGTGGGTGTGGACTTTCAATGCATCAAGGCATGGGCGTCTCTTGCATGCTTTTATTTTTTATTTATTTTTTAAGGAGGGGGGGCGAGCTTAAAAGAAAACGATTTAAATACCTGTACCTCCGCGGAATTTTAGTTAACGCCACAGTTTTGCATTGATTTACTGACTGACGAACTGCAAGTGGTTGATTAAAATAGTACAAGTTGTGACGTTTTCTGCCTTCGAGGGGGTTCAAAGCACCTGTCATAACCGCAGCGCATTTAGCCCGAAACGTATTGACGAGTAGGTACAGAGTAGTTAGTAACAAAAAACGAAATTACAAAATAAAACTAACGAGTTGATTTCAAAATTTTGAGGGAGGTGTTCCTCAATTTCCACTAGTGACGCCAAAGCTTCAATTTCAGTGTTCAATCTTACACTAAAAAATTAAAATACAATTATAATATTCAGTTCAGGACACATACTTCAACATGAGGGAACGAATAATACCAAGTGACCCCCACGAAGTAAACGTATTATTTTGAAACACTTTCTGGGTTGATTTAACAGTATTTTCAAGACTATGCAAATAAAATAATTATCCCACAAATGTTCCAATACGTTCATTGGTCATCCCTATCGCGTTCTTTCGACTCTGACGCTGTTGTGGAGAACCCTAAAAGCGAACATATTTGTTTAACTGCCCCCAAGTATTTTGAATTTGGGACGATAAAATTACCGACCAATCCTGTTAATATCTTAACAACAACAACAATAATATATAACTATAAAATGTCGCATTCACGCAAGTACATTAAAGTTTTGAAAGGTACTGCTGTCCCAAGATCTATGATCTATAGTCATACCCAAATAAAAATTAATCTCACCACAAATTCAGATTCCAGTAAATTTAGGCAAATTTCCTATCTTAAAAAAATATTACATACAGTACGAAAAGACCTCTTGATTTTAATTTTCACCTCAAAATTGGAGCGTGAGGCGCAATGAGAATCATTCCTGCGTTTCCTCTAAAAGATCAAAACAAATCCGGCGAACAGCAACATGAAATGCGTGGGAGCGCAAGTCTCGCCAAAGAAAGCCAGCGTCCGCGAGGTTGGTAGCGTTGGCTCGGCGAAAACTCTCAAGTCCGTCCGCGCCCTCGCCCTCCCTTTCTCTGTCTCCGTCTCAGTCCGTCCCTGCTCGCTCTTTCTCCCTCTGCCTCGGGTCTCCGCCTCAGCCCCGCGCCGGCGCCGCCGCCGCCACCGCGCGCGAGGTCCCCTTCACACGAGTTTCACCTGCTTGTCGCGCAACAGCCCTCCCTCTCCCCCTCCGCCCCACTCCGCTGGCGGGCGGCGCGCGAGCGGCCGGGCCGGGTCGGGGCGACACGCGGCGGCGGGCCACGCCCGCCCGCGCCCGCTCGCTCGCCCGGGGCGGGATGCAGCGGAAGTGCGCGTTTCTCTGCGCAGCCGCCGCCTCCACCTCCTCCGGCGCGCGAAACCCGGCGGCGCCGCCCGTGAATGGGGCAACCTCGACGGCGCGTTTAGGCCGTGGCGCAACCGATGCTATTGTCTCGGTCCCGTGCAGATATCAGCGGCGACGAATCCCACCGAAGGTCTCGTGGACTCTCCCTCCGCTAACGTTTACGTCCCCCTCCCTACACACAAAACATTTAGGCGTTCGGAAATCGGTCGCTTTAACGGTCAAATTTAATGGCTGCGGGAAAACGTTAGTTCGTGGTTTTGCCCACACAAAAGTCTAGTTGCCACATAATACCTTTAGCTTCACATCTCGTACATTTCATACATGTGTTCACAGAACTTTCTTTGACAACCCATCCTAAATGTATTGATTTCGGTAACATGCAAGTGAAGAAATAAGCATACACTAGAAATAAAACGTTCAATTACTATATGGCGTTACCCAAAAGTTGATTTGAAATTATAATGACGTGCTACAATAAACTACTGAACGTGTACGGCCATTAACCTAGATAGCCAAAAATAATGCTACAATATTAAATCAGTAAACTTATAATAGAAATGTTTGCACCACGGAAACAATCGTTTCTAGACTTGCTAACAATAAACATTAGAAAAAAACTCTTCGAGCAACACGCTCCAAATATGGTGTCAAACTTTTCTCTCTTAAAAGGAAGGTTTCGAAAAAAAACGCCTAAATTAAAGCAATAATATAATCTTCCCTCTATGAAATGGCAACTAGTTTCCTTACTCGTTTTAACCTTCAATTGTACAAAACCGGGGGGAAAATTAAAAAATTACCCTTTTGTTCCATATTATGTTCGTATCCTGGAGTAATGGAAACAAGATCACTTCAAGGTCACTAGCTGCAGGGTTTCGCTACCAGAATATTATAACATTTTCTTGCTTTCAAAATGTTTATAAATATCCGCTGATAACTCCCGATTACGTAACCTTTCCACTTTCCTTAAACGGATAATTTTTTTTGATCCATTTTCGTTAAAAAAGCATAAACCGTTTGTGACGTCTGGAGGAGCCATACTCTGAGTGCGTTGAATACATGCGCCCGCGAAAATATAATTTGCGAGTATTTTGAGCAATACTACATCAATTAGACTTCTTATTGAATACTTTTTAATAGATTGCCATTTTTATCGCCTTCAATTTTTATGGCTACAATACTGTCGTCGCTTCCTCTAATTTTGCACAGAATGAGAATGAGAATTGTTGAATATTATGCAATATAAAAACTTCATATTATATATTATAAATTTAAGGAACACATAACGTAAACAAAAATCAACACAGTATAAAAAACATCTAATAATTCCGAATGTGCTAAAAAAGGAATTTACACTTTGATAAAAACGCAAAACATCTTAACAATATCTTCACGTTCCTTTCAAACCTCTGCAAAGACAAAGAAATTGCCGCCATTCGCATTATCGTAATTCATCTACTTTGCTCATCTCCACACACAGCACAGGAAGCGCGTTAAATTTAAAGGACCGGTGACCTTGGCTCGCATCGGATCCGATCCCTGCAGTCGGGCTGTTCCCTTCCCCAGCAGGGACCGTAATGCAACGCGGAGAGAAGCGCGAAGTTGAAACAATCGATTGCGACCGAACACATCGTTACAACGTGAATAACCCGTAACTCCTCTATCTTCCCACAATATCCAGCTCCGAAAGTACTGACGAAGTGCAGTTTAGAAATAATTAAGAAATTGCCCGCACTGAAAAACGAAAAAAACGCAGGAAAAGGCATTACATTTCGCCCTGTCCACAAATGTGTAGAGTGGCAACCTGAAGACTTCAAAACGCGGAAATATTTTCTAAGATAAGGAAGCGTAGTCTGCATTTGATACAATAATCTAGAAATATACGCGCAATCACAAAGGGAAAAAGAAATTGACATGTCACGTTGCGCACATACTTTTCTAATCTTCCCCCGTACATACTTATACAATTTCTATCATAACCATACACAACATAATACATTCACAATATACAATTCGGAAGAAGAAAGAACACACAATAAATATCCACGAAGCCGCACGTGCAATCTGAATCTACTAAAATTCATATTTTTCATTACTCACCAAAAGACCTGTCTCGACACTAGGTAATAAAGTGAGTCTGCTGCCATCCATTAGCTGATTTTCTTGCAACGTCCCTTCCCGGAGTTGCCTAAAAAGCGAAGAACACTCTTCAGTTTGTAGGCAATAACAGTATAAACACGCAAGAGAAACTAAACAAATTATACTATCCCTCACTATTCCTCGTGTATCATATCGTATCAGCCGATTCTGTCCACAACATCGCCGCATTTTACAAAACTGAAGTTTTCGCGCATATCAACACGCTATTATATAAATGACTCACCTGTCTCGATGTAACAAACATATCCTTTCTTTGGGCACTTTAAGCTTCTTTGAAATAAGTTTCTTGAAGTTTTCTACACTTTCGGTTTTCGCAACTTGAAGATCAAACTGGCCTCCAGTGGTTGGCGTGACGCGAACAGTTATGTTATTTGCCGAGGAACAGCCACACCCCGGCAGAGAATTTGTCGCAGTCTCTACCGTACTAGTTTTAGCAGGGTCAGAAGAACCTGTGTTTCCACCGCCACTATCCATGGTGATACGGGCACCACCACGCGCACAAAATCAAGTTTCCTAAATGCAAACGGATTTTCCGAAATGGGGAGACAGGAATAAAAAAACTAAAAAATCGGTTCACTAAACACATCCACACTCCTGCACTTCCACTCCGTAACTGAGCGAGAACTTGCTCGCTCTCCTCCCCAATGAATAATGCTACAGGCAACACTCCTACCGGACGAAACGATAACTAAATCGGAGGATTACGACGAAGACCGAAAGTACACGAAACTACACGAACATGTCGACATTCGTTCGCACGTCACGCCTCAACTCAACAATACTCGGAAAGTTCAATAATAAACATCGTTATTAACAAAAAATGAAAGGTTCTAATTAGAGTGTTCAATATTTTACTTCAAGAAGAATCTGTCTAAAATACATAGATGGATTTTTTACTATTTCCGTCCATCTAAATACTCTGTTTCTACAATTTGCATTCTGTATGAGGTAACTACACCACACTACCTTGGATGGTTTTACTCAGATTACCTTCTTCGTTTTTCTACGACAGTATTGATTGAAATCTTTTTCGTATATAATTGTCCTACGCAATATTTTAAACTTCGCTAAGTCATCATGACTAATTCGGAATAAAACAAATACGCGGTGGCAACAACACAAATAATGTACAAACCAATGGACAAGTGTCAACTTTTTAAGCTGAATATTGAAATCTGCTGCTTAATATCTATTTCATATAATGCATTGTTTCGTAGAATGTATTCTAGGATATTTTATTCCTCCCCAGTTTATATTATATAACCGGGGAGGGAACAATTTTATAAAAATTAATTAGGTACTGTCGACATCTATAAATTAAGCCAAGATGTCAGGTGAAATCATTATTCAATAAAAAATGTTTGCAAAAAAATGAAGCATCTAAGATTCGAAAGTATTGTTGCTATATTATTTTGTTCGAGATTAGTCAAGATTCAAAGAGAAGCACTAGGAGAATTTGCGACAGAGAATGTATTGTTGGAGGTGATTGATGTATCCGAAATTTGAATTATTGTTCAAAAACCTTTTGAAAACAAAATGAAGCACATAGTAGTACATTCTACTCAACTAACAAATATCTAACTACAATAATATAATATTTAAGGGTGCTACATTGCCAAACACGCTAGCGTAAATATAAAGAATATAATGTAAATATAAAAATTTAAAAAATATTATGTAAATATTTTAAAAAATATATTGTATCACAGTATTATACCCATATACATTAACTTTTCTGATGTCTCGAATTTGTAATGTACAATTTTACTGGAATGTAATTATGAAATTTTTAGTAGATTGGTTCTACAGTTATATCGAAAAATATATCAATATATAATGTATGGTGTATTGTCTTCTTTTGTACCACATTTATTTTCACATTTTTCTGTGAAAAAAAGCAATGGGAAATAAAAATTAAAATACTGAATTAGGATGTTACATGGTACACCTTTGAAACATGAAAAAAAGAATCCTAGGTATAAAAATAAATGTTTGGAAAACAATCTTATTTTTAACGCTCATATTTTGCGTTTTTGCGCAGATTCAGTCAATTAACTTGTTTGTTTGATATGAGAAATTTTTAATATTTTGCCAGATGAAACATGCTTCTCACAAACGTTAAAAACACTTTTCCATTAGTTGAAAAAACGGCGTTTTGTCATTGGACGGTTTGATCATTTCCTTCCCTCTTTCGAATTAAATTTCCGTAGCTCCTGGGCATGGCCAACAGAAGCACTAAACTGTTTTTGCAGTCAGTAAGATAAAACAGACATATAAGACATTCATCCCGGATCAGCTCTACAAAGGTGGCCCGTGAGTATGCGGTGTTCCTACCTTCTATGTCGGGAGATCTATCTATGATAGGGACAGCTGCCTAGCTGAATTTCCTGATCAATAAGATATCTTCTTCGAAGATCTTAATCATCGTTTATATGTTTCACTCGAGTCCGAGACTGAGCATAGCGTCCCTTAGCCACGCATGAAACCCAATTTTCCCCTTCGGTCGTGTACGTGGTGCAAAATAAGCATATTACGTCTGTGGACAACAGTTTTCAAACTAAAAGGAGATTCACTCCATTTAAGACTAACAATAATGAGTTGTTTTATGAACGTGGTAACTATAAATCATCAGTTTTCAGAAGCTTGATATTTTTTAATTTGCTAATTATTAATTAATATTTAAATACCAAGTTTCCCTTATTCCAAAAATTTCGATTATAGTGCAGAAATATGCAGTTACCTTCAGATAGGCAAAAATATGCAAAATAAAATTTGAGAAGAAAGCTCCAAATGAGTTGATTCGTAAATAAATGTGACAATGTTACGAGAAACCATTAGAAAAAAAATATATGTATTTGCATACAACCACCGGGAAGGGAAACATATTCAGAGCAGAAGGCAAACTAAATAACAACACGATGCTCTATTCGATTGTTGAAATCGTTCGACTGACTGAAGACAATACTCTTGAAATTGCTTGACCTTAAATTACCTTTTGTCTCTGTCGGAAATGGAGTATGAGACGGGTGCAAGAAGTAGTATGGATGTCTGTTGTTGACAATACCCTACCAAGAAACAAAATGAATCTTAATAAATTAAGAAACTTGTATTACAATTTTAAATACTAAATAATATTACGTAAACAGACAGTATTCTTTTGAACAACAAATTATGCTAATCAGTGCTTGTTTTATAAAATTTTAGGTCATGCAACGCGCCCCAAATTAATTATTAATTGAAGAGAAAATGAGTTGATTTAATAGAAATAATCTAATTAAATTCATTATTAATTAATAGATTTTTTTGTTGCTGTTTTTTCCTATTTCGTTCTCATGGTACCGGAGCATTCCGTCGCGTTCTGTCAGAAATCAAGCCCTGATGCCAGTGAATTCTGTGATTAAAATGAAAACGGAATTGTTTGATCAGCTGGGACACGGTTATCCAATCAGGAGCTTGGTTACGGCTTACTTTTTCAAATTATAGCTTGCGATTGGATAACCGCGTCCCAGCTAATCACAAGACAATTTGGCTATGTTTTAATCGGAGAATACGCCTAATTTGTTGCTTGTTAAGACAAGCCGTTGGTATCAGGGGGGGGGGGGGCTGCGCATTGTATCCGACTTCAACCAATGAGCTTCAGACACCAATTTGCGTCACATTATTAGCGGGAATTTTAAATCCAGCCAGATACCACAATGATCACCTCATTACAAGACATTGAAATAGATTTATGAAGCATTTCTTTTACATATTGTATCT
This sequence comes from Teleogryllus occipitalis, assembly GCA_011170035.1. Classification (NCBI taxonomy): domain Eukaryota; kingdom Metazoa; phylum Arthropoda; class Insecta; order Orthoptera; family Gryllidae; genus Teleogryllus; species Teleogryllus occipitalis. Next base: position 121,851 of record BLKR01001618.1, read on the forward strand.
TGTAAACCTTCGTGTTATTTTCGGTTGGTTACCGTTGAAAATTGTCACTCTGTACCACTTTCAAAATGTTTCTCATCACTTTTCGCTCTCCATGCAATATGGCGGCCAGAGTTTGGACTGGTTTTTCAAACGAAGTGGCCGTGCTGTGGTCACGTGATTCGTGACGCGAACTGGTGATGAGCAGAACCAGCTAAAATCAGTGGAGCGGAGGAACTCACCCATGAATTTCCACCATGGTTGGTATCAATATTGGCATCATACTGTGAAGTGGAATTATGCGGTATGAGAATTGCGTAAATGTTGCTATGTGGCACTTGAGACCAGCAACGTTAGTAATGAAAACCAATATACCTATACTGCTTTTCATGTTGTGAAGTCACGGTATTTTACGGGGAATCCGCGCGTTGTCGCCAATTCGACATGCTCGCTAGCCCGCTCGCTCGAGAATCGTCAGGGACTGTCCATAAAGTACGTAACGCAAATTTGGAGTATTTTGAGTAGCCCCTCTTCCCCCTGTAACACACCTGAAACGGTCGGCAGATATGCATACTAGCGATAATGACATAACCGGAGTCCTCCCGAACCAAGACGACTAGGTTATCAGTGTGGGAGGGTAGCTCGTGGCGGAACTACACTCGTTAAAAAACACCAGCACTCGATGACAACCTAGTGACATGGAGAGTACGCCAGTAAATAAGTGCTGCCCCGGTACCTTATTAGGGGAGCCCTCAACCTCTTTAGGGGAGCAAATACAACACAAATCTCGGTCCTCCAGATTGGGATTTGGAGCGGAGAGGGCCAGTAACCCACCCACTTTATAAAGGGAAAAAAACAAAAAAAAAAAAACACCTTTTAGTGACCACCAAACGGCCCAGAAAACGGAAATACGTTGACACTATGGCGACTATTACGTAACCGTTGCTAATGGTGAGAAAGTATGCGCTGTTCTAGCACTATACTGATACGCTATTGCTTGTTATTGCGGGGTTATACGGGGCTCGATATACCCCGCATAACTCACCTGGATCGAGAGGATCGTGGTTACGAGGGAAATATAAAAACAGTTGAATGATGCTACATGTTCCCTTATGGAGGAAAATATGAAAGGGAATTATGAGAGGAAAAAATGAAATGACAAACTGAATCAAGTTAACAACTAGTTAATTAGTAAATAAGCAAATATGAATAATTAAAATTAGGTAAAAAATAAAATCATGTATGTGCCATGGGCTTTATCTAGTTCTAATGATCTCAGGCCACAAAAAGCCCTCGGACCAAAGGTCCTGGGAATTTTTGTCCCCGCTCGATTTTTTTTTTTTTTTTTTTTTTTTTTTTTGCGTCTACATATTGACGCAACGCGTCTCCAAGCCCCTTAAGGGGCGTTGAGCGCTTTGCGCTGGGGAGTAATCTTCCATTACCTGTTTAAGTCATTTTACGTCAGGTCGCAATCACTTGTCAAGAGCATCTCCGCGTGCCACCGTGCCCGCTCCGTGTCCGCACTTGCCAGGTAGCATCTCCGCGTACGCTCCTCCTGCGTCACTACCCAACGGCCAGAATTGGGAAGGAATAAGGATAGGGGTATGGTTTAGGACACTTCACAGGGGTTGGACTAGCCCTTGTGAAGCAGCCAAACTCGTTTTGTAGGAACAAATTTCACATGAGATTCGACGGGAATTGAACCCGGACCTCAGTGGTGAAAGGCTAGCGACTTCGCTATGTGCCACGAGCGATATTTATTGTTAAAAGATGGGAAAGAGATTCTGAGCCCAGAATACGTGCGATAATTACTTCTCCCTCAAGCGTTACGTAGTTTTTACTGTTCTTTGACAAAATAAATCAAATCAAAAGAAACAAATATGAATAACCTTACAGTATTGATAAGGAAGCATAATTTTACACAAGCTTGCCTTGTTTAATTCTAAGTGAGATTCCAATTTTTGAATATCATCGTCAGCGATCAAACTTTTTTAAAGTAAAAGTACTAAATAAATTAAAAATTCGAGTTGAAGGTCACTCAATATATTGTGATAAGCCAAGAACCCTGGATTGAATTTGAATGCTAAAATCGGCATCCAGCGCAATAACGACATTGTTTGCAAACTCGGAAGTCAAAGAATACGCGTTGTTAGGACAACCGATCAACCAAGTGTAATATTCCATGCTTGGTGTCATAGTGCTGTGCACATGGACACGGCCCCGAACACATTATATGAAAAAGGTGTGGACAGGGCATTGGAAATCGTGATCTTGTAGAAGGACGTAAGATATCGTTCTCTAAAAAGGGTATTGAAGCGAACATACGTAAATGGTTGATGAGATGCAAACGGATTTTCAACATAGGCTAGAGTAGTATTGAAATGGTAGTGAGGTGGGAATTTATAATTATTTGATAGCTGAGTATTGTTAAAATAGTAGTATGAAATTGTAATTATATATTCTATCAATGTAGTAGTTGGAAGTTTAAATTAAAATAGACTCCGTGTTTCGGGGGGATATATATTAGGGTAGCTCCGTAGATGGAAGGATTTTTCAATAATTAGCTGAAGACAGTCGCGAGTAGGTGTTTCATGCGAAACACATAGGAACAGTCGCGACCGTGTATTGATTTTTATGGAAAATATTAAATTCTATTAATACCAAATCGTTGAGGGCATTCCGAAACATTTTAAAGTTATTTTAATGATAGGCGTGAATTGGGATACCAAGGATTCTATGGACAACATTCTGCTGGTCAGCCGAGAATCCATCTAACAAGATATTGTAGTAAGCTTACGAACTATATTCAAACCCGTATGATGTTTAATGTTCTACATAGAAAAAGTAATTCTCATGAGATCAATAGAATTTGTAATATATGTAAGAATAAATGTTAAATTTTTATTGTTGAAAAAGGCTGATAATTTATATTAGATGCCATCAATCTAATAATTGGTTTCAATCAATAGAACTTCCAGGAATCGTGATTCTGTATAGAATTACATGTCCACATGCAACAGGTAAGGAGTAAAATGTATGTCGAACCCATGATTAAGTTGAAAGTAAATTTAATAATTTAGTGTTAACATTGAAAGAATGTTTGAGCATAGCAGGGCAACGGTATCTCGAAATAATAACATCGCCATCTTGTTCACGAACATTTGTAATTATTCAACATTCGTTTCGTCCAAATTCTACTCAGGAGCTTCCTTGTTCTCGACATTTTTACAATACTCAATTTTTACCATTAAACGTAGCTTTCTCTAATGCGCGCTAATAATCTAAAAAATATAATAAATACAAAACATAAATAAATATCGTTTTAACATACACATAATTAATTTCCATGTACCCTTGTATCACATCACTATCATTCATTTATCTCTGTTATACCAGCTTGGCCAAATTTTCTATTCAAATAAATTCTTCCTATTACTTACGTTAGACTCTACGTTACATTTTCTTGTACAAAATTTCGTCTTCCTACAAATTTATAAGAATGTCTTTCCACTTCCCAGGTTGTTGTACTGGTCTGACCTCTTGACCAACGAAAACATGGTTACTCCATCACCATATTTCCTCTCGTTCAATAAACACCCGTACCGCCATCTTGCCTCCATGGTCCATGTCCGAATTTCCGAAAATCGTTCTAATTTTTACTTTCTCGCCTTTACTTCGCAAGAAGAGAAAGTATTGTAATCGTGCGCCAGAAAATGAGGAATTTTCGCCAGAAAAGCTCTTATTGTCCCTTCCTGGTAACGAAAAGTGCATAAATAATGTTCTTATATAAACATATTTCTAAAAAAAATCTTTCTACTAATTTAGATAATCATTCGCCATATTCGACTATAAATTTAGAACTCCAGCCCATACAAAGTATTTATCAAAACTTCGCAGATCGGCGTCCTAACATAACCCTTCGTCACGAGCGCTGATACCATTCCCCTCTGTTCTCACCAACAGATTTGCATTCAACAGTTTCCTTTACTGACCAGAAAATTCACAAAAGTGTTCCTCTTTCCTTCTTTCTGCGCAGCTCTATTCATTTGTCCTCCTATCATTGAATTTCCATAGGCTGTTTTATTCGTCACTAAATTCATTGTTTTCAAAGGAACCATTTCTTTTGGTTTCAGGAGACCTCAAAACGTGTGTTTTGAAATTTCGAAATGGATTTTCCGCAGATTTATATAACTTTTTCTGTAATACATATACACACGGGTATACAAGAAAGTAACTAGCGGTGTTACTGAATGGCGCAGACTTTCTCGTACTTTGTAGTTTTCAAATCCTTTTAATATGGGGTCTTTTCGGTTTTGCCCCATCTTCTTCCTTGCTACTGCAGCCTTAAGATAATTTTTCACCAATTTTCTCAATTTTTCGGTCTCTTAGTGGTAGAGCTAACTTTACGAATACTATAGAAAAGAAAAACCTTGTAATATATGCATATTTTCGTTGAATTACTAGGAGCAGTTTTGAAGGAAATATCATTTAAGTGTTTCTGAAAAGGTGGAATTTTGAGCTTATTTTCACAGAACTCTTTCCAGTTTTCGACAAACTTAATTTGAAATCATTTAAAGCACTTCTACTCACAAATGCAATAATGTATACAAAGTGCCGGCAATGCAAACATTAAGGACGTGAGAGTTATTTTAAAAATATATATATTTTAATTTTAAAAAATACAAAGAATGTATCACAGGTATTGATATACTCGTAGTATTCAGTGTATTTTTCGTCATCTAAAAAAAAAAAATAAATAAAGAATCTAGCCTCAACAGTACATACTTTCTCACATTATTTGCAACAGCTCCGCAGTATTATATGAACGTGTAAAAGTGTTTTCAACCAGCAACACTTCTTTCCGCACCGAGACTCGACCTCAGGTCGAGCGAGTTAACTAGCCCTGCGCTTAACCGTTGCACTATACAGTTGCTCCCACTGGGGCCGAAGATTAAAAATCTAATTGTCTCTCATTATTTTCAACTTGGAATTTTAGAAAATTACAGAGAGTTCAAGGAAAATTAGACCTGCGCCATTCTTTTAAGCGTCTCTTGCTTTATCTGAGGAAAAATGTGAAGAAAATATTTGGAGCAGTTTTTGAGAAAATGTATTTTGCAAATTGAATTCATTTCAAACATAAATTACGCAAAAGCTATTTGTTTGTAACAAAAAACATGACCGTTTTTAAAAACCTGATATTTTAGAACACATTTAAGGCAAAAATATATAGCTTCAGTTTTGTATTTTTTCGGGTTTCCAGGCGCGTCAAAGGCTTTGATAATTGGTCCCGTAAGTGTAATGCATGTTTTTCTCGGGAAATGGCGGTGATCTTCCCCAGCTGGATGGCGAGATCCGGCGCCTACCTACCGTCAGCTAGTGGAGTTTCCCCCTAACCAAGACTCTCCCACCAGCGGGGCACCGCCCCAGCCGGGACAAGCTCTAAGCTCCCGGCCGGTCTCCCGCAATATGTGGTAGTTTAGTGCATGTTACTGTAAGTGTGTGTGTAAGAGGAGAGGATAGGACAAGAAAGAGGAAGGAAAGATCGCGCGCGGTCCGTGGCCTGTTTGGTAGGGTACTGCTTCGGCATTCGCCTGGTGATCGGAGAAACCACGGAAAACTATCGATCAGAGCAGCCAGTCGCTAGAATTCTCCTCCAGACAGCGAATGAATTCGACCTAGCTGAAAAGCTAGTGCCGTAATTCCTGCCGCCATTGCCGTCAGGACTCGAACCTAGGACCTCCCGGGCAGATGCGCTGCAGTGACATCAGTTGATGCACTGAGCTACCACTCCCGGTTTCAACTTTGTAGTTTCGAATTTTAAACTTTCGCAATTTTCCAAAATATAGAGTTCAACTGAAATGAGACTTGCCCTATTTTTTGTTGTTCTTTGATACATACAATGAGAATATTTTTCTTTTTCTTTTCAACGCTTTCATTTCATTTTAACACTAGCTTTCCTCTTCAAAAATGAAAATTAAATATTTCACGGAAAAGCAATTCTACTTTCAAAATTACCTTCATATGAAATCCGTGGTTTGGTTATGTTCGTACCTTAAACAACGATCTCGTGGAAATACCTTACTGGAATTATGGAACATTACGTACACACCTTTCCGACTCTTTGCCAATTGCACGTGGCCTCAAGGATCGATATTAGGCCCTATTCTGTTCTTACTTTACGTAACCAATATGCCCTCGACGATTCGAAACGGAAGAACAGTTCTCTTTGCGGATGATACGAACATTCTTGCAATAAAGAAACCTTAAATAGTACAATATCAGAAGTTTCAAATTGGTTCCGAAATAACAAATTAATAGTAAACGAAAAGAAAACGGTTTTAATACAGTTTTCCCTTTCAAATAAACAATTCTGTGCTCCATTGAAAATGAACGGTATACCATTGACTGATGTTAAGGCAACAAAATTTTTAGGTCTCTCAATTCAGTCAAACCTTAAATGGAATGTCCATTTAAATGAATAGAACACAAAATTAAGTTCATTATGCTACGCGTTCAGAAATCTTTCAAATTCAGTCAGCCTTCATACTGCTCGTTGTGTATAATTCGCGAATGTTCATTTCCGCTTGAGATATGACTTAATATTCCGTGGAAATACATCTTATAGCTCCCAGACTTATAGATTACAAAAAAGAATTGTACGAATAATAACCAAGTCCCTCGTGATTCTTGTAAGCCTCTCTTCATTAATCTAGGAATCAAGGAAGTTTACCATTACCTTGTCTATTTTCGAATCAGTAGTTTTTGTCAAAAATGACTTGCTTAAGGGCGGGAATATATTTTCAGAAAATACCGATGTCTATTACTATAACACTCGACGTAGAAATCATTTTCATCAAGTGACAGTATCAACAGCTCATTACAAAAAATTCACATACAATACATGTACATTATTTTACAACACTTTGCCAGATGACATGAAACGATTAAATTCAATAGAAAAGTTTAAATCCAAAGTGAAATCATTTCTGCTGCATAACAGTTCCTATACAATTAGAGACTATACTGAGCATCACAAGGAAAATAACATTAATTTTAACAGTGATATTTAATGTATTTATCTATCATTTGGACTGTATAATTCCAAAGAATATGTAACAAGTATTGTATCGCACCTTCTGGGTCAATGACTCCCATCTCGATCAGGTTTTTCGTCCAGTTTCCCTGATCCATTGGGCAAATGCTGAGATGGCCCCTTGTTTTGCTTCTTGACATAAATGTACCTAACTTCATTATCTGTGCACGACTTCTAGAATTCAGTGGGAAATATAGTTATTCAAATTATCGTTTCCATGTTGTCGCGGCAGGAAGTATTATCCCTTGACGAAGGACATAATGGATAAGAGCCCAAAATTTATTGCTGATTTATTCTTGAGAATAGATTTTATTACATCGGAGTGTTTTTTTTTAATTAACTGAAAATTCAAGTAGTATATGACAGTGTAGGGATCACAGAACTCACTTCTCCCCATAGCACGTCATACACAGTTTTAACTGTTTTTTGACGTTAAATAAAATAAAAATTTAAAGAAAAAATTTGGAGCTGTTTTTGAGAAAATTATTGTTTAAAATTCTCTATATTTCATGCACAATTTCTCATATTTCGGTAACATTCTACATAACATAATTTCAAGATTTGTCTTTAAAGAAGAAATCGTATTAAGGAAAAAAATTGTATATTCAAGATTGTAGTTGTAGGAAGACGACAAAAACGTCTTCAACTTTTGCAATTTTCGAAAAATTAGGAATTTCAGTTAAACCTGCACCATACTATTAAGCATTCTTTACACCATCTGAGGACAAAGTTTAATCGAAAAATTTGGAGTCATGTTTGAGACTTCATGTGAAGTACTTCTCCCCCCCTCAGTAAATTATCCCTTTCAAACACGCAGGGCATGTTTGCAGTTCGTTCGTGCAATCACGTAATATCAAAGACAATCGTCCGAACGGTTTAGTTAGGTCGTTGACCACAGACACGTTTGCTGTCAACTGATGGCGTTTGGGTGTAGAGTGTATTTAGCACTATCCTCACAAATAGTTTGAAGAAAAAATTGGAGCCGTTTTTGAGAAAATCTCGTTACTTTCTCACTACAGATTAGAGAGAAATTGATGTAATGCTGCGCGAAAAGAACAGCGAATTTTCGGCAGAAAACTGTTTTTATAGGGCCCTGGTAATGAAAAAGTGGATAAATCCAATTGCTAAATTTAGAAGAAAAATCCTCTAATATGTGGTGTAGCCAGACTCCATGTTTTGTGGGTCATTAATACCGAAAAATCAAATGACGGCAAAACATGTCTGTCCATCCGTCTGTGAAGAACGGTACCGGCTAAACCGTTCAGCCGATTTCTCCAAAATTGACATAGCTAATGTCGCAGCTCCTTGAAATTGAAACCGATAATTTAATTTTGTGGGGTACTTTAACTGAAGCCCCTGGAACATTATCCACAGTAAAAAAAAAGATTCATCTATTTTTATTAAATTTTGTTGTTGGATAATGTGAAGGACGTTTAAGAGAGTGGGCCAGGTCTCACATTCGTTAAAAACCCTAATTTTCCGAAAATTGCAGATCATTTTTTTTCAGAATCTTTCGACAGCTAAAATATTAGAGAGAGGTATTTTCCCTTCATAAAATCTGTTTCTCAAAGAGAGATTTTGAAATAAGGTAATGAACAATTTTTCGAAAATTTGAGTAATTTTGCGTGAAAATACGGGCGAGAAAGTACGTGCTGTTTTAACACCACTAATTTTCAATATTGCTCAAAATTCATACAAAATTACGAAAAAAACTACAAAAACTTTCAGAAAAATGTACATGATATTAATTAAAAGACTCATCGTGAAATTTCATTTTAACTGAGCATCGCTTCTCCAATATTGTGGTTATAGGAAAACGCCGAAAAATTCAAACTTTTGTAATTTTTGATAATTTATTGAAAATTGGACCTCAGGACGGATGTTTTGTGGTAAACCAATTTTTCGGTGTCAAGGAGGGTATAATTTCACATATAAATTAAACATCCAGAACTAAAGACCATCCTTTCCTGAATATTTCCCCTTATGAATGCAGACAACGTTCATAACAACGGCGCCATACCGGAATGTCCATCTTATGCATGTATACCCATAAGTTATCTGTAATATATTCTTCCCGACTTTAATGTAGTTTAATGAATCATTTTATTGAACGTAGAGATATTGTCACATTAACTTCAGATAAATAAAGCCTCCTTATCCTTGGCTGCGAGTAATAATGCTTTTTTCAGTGTTGCCCAGAACATGTCGATAGTTTGTATATCCACCATCTGTACTTTCTCTATAAGTCGATTTTCATATAAATATCTGATACTTTCTTCCTCTAGTAAATACGTTTTCAACTTTGGAGCTGATTTAATTTTCTGGTTTCTCTTCCTAATTTTTTGTTGTTTGAATTGATGTTTTGTTTCTAGTGGGTAGTGATCTGTATCAAGTTCTTTACCTTTGAAAACTTTTGTATTCCTTACTTTATTGAATAATTCTTCATTTGATACATTATAGTCCATGATTTTGTTCCCCTTCTTCCCATGTAAATTTATGTTTCTCTTTTTGTTTAAAAAATGAATTTGTTATTCTTAGACTGTTAAAGACACAGAAATCAATAAGCAGTTTTCCATTGTTGTTGTTTCCCCCTCCTTTAATTTTGCCAATCATTTGGTTACCAATTCGAGCATTTAGGTCTCCTATGACATTGAATTTCCTTTTGGTGATGCTGAGTTTGCGAGTTGTTATTCTTGGGGAGATAAACTTATAATATTCAATAATGGTTTTCCATTTATTGTGTATCATTATTGCAATTCCCACTGCTGCTCTTTCTTCCTGCTTTACTCTTGAATATATAAGAATGTGATTCTGCATTTCTTTTCTTTTCTTTTTTGTTTCAGATAAAATTAGAATGTAAATATTTCTTTCTTTGATTTCTGTTTTGAGGTTTTCTTCTTTCTAGGCAAATCCTCTTATGTTCCATGTAGCAATTTTGTTCTTTGTATTGAATTTTTATTTTTCCTGTCATCTTGTCATTAGTGTGTATGCTGTTCCGTTTTGTGTAATTCCTCTATCGGTACACGTTGTCATCTTTCTTTTTGTCTTCTTGCTCTTTATTATTGTTGTTATCATTTAATCTGATCCCTCCTTCATTCCCATGGTGTCTCCGAAATGGCAGTTTAGAATCCTCTTAGGCCAGAACATTACCTCTTCTACTCTTTCCGCTTCTTCTAACATTATCCCAATTTCGTAGGCTTTGTTATAACCTAGCTTCTTAAACTCTTCAACGTCTGCTTCCCTTTACTCCTTCTTTCTCTAAAAATTGCATTACGTCCTCAGTCTTTGTGCCACTGTGCAATTTACCAATGTACAACCCATTAAATCTAGTTCCCATCTTTAACTCTTTTGTCTTCATTGTTTCCTATTATAAAGTTATTTCTGCTTCTAAAACTTTTTCTTGCTTGTGAATGCTCTGTCTGATTTGATTATTGCTGTTGTATACCGGTAAGGTAGATACTGTTTCTGCTATTTCTCTCTTTCTTATTCGGCTTTGTTTTCTCTGGAGAGTTGTTTATTTGTTCTAGTGCTCTCGTCCTCCTTTTCATTTGTGCCATCTATAAGCATTCCCTTCTTTTCCTTTTTGTCTTCTTTAGATGTCATGACTTATTTCAGGAATTTCATTGTTTGCAAGTTTCACGTGTGTAGGTGTGCATCCTTTTGACTTAGGTGTTTTGATTACACTCTCTTTTGTGTCAGTATATTTCTCTGTTCAGTTACTTTCCTGTTTACTTAATTGTTCTTTAATATTTCTTTTAGCTCTTGACTTATCCAATGTTTCATGTCTACCTTCAGGAACGTTAACGTTTATTGTAAATCTTCTATCTGCCTTTTCAATTCATCTCTTTCCTTATAGAGTGTTCTTACATTCCTGACATAACCATAACAGTTTTGTTGACCCCTAAATACCTATATATACTGAAATGTGAAAACGCTAGTGGTTTTACATTTTTGTCATTATGAATTTTGATCCCCCCATTGGTGAATAAGTAAACCTGATAATATTTTCAAAAACTTATATATAGCAGAACAAAAATATATTTAAGTCTCAATATTTCTTTTCTACATATATTTTGTCACAATTTTAGAATCTGTCTCTTTCACTAGTTCAAATCCTCTAAACATTGCTTTATTCAACAGACAGAAGATCCTGCACATGTGTAAGAGAATTGTGAATTCATGGTATACTTCATGAAGAGTATAAAATATATAACCAGCTTTTCATCAAAGAAACACAAGATACAAGTACCAATAGTGTCTATAATGTACAAGAAGAAACTACATCAGTCAATTAGATTTATATGAAAATAATTCTAATGTACAATTACATTTCATTGTATTAAAAACCTTCATAACAAACATTCACTTTAAAATGTTTACCATATTATTGTATTGTACAGAAATTCTTTTGACTAAGGATGAAGACCATCATGAACACACCTCAGAATAAATAAGTATCAATGTGCGGATAGATAGGCGTTCCACAACTAAAATACACATACCATACGAAACAAATGTAAAAATAACATTTTTTACTAACTTTTAATATGATGAAAGCAGATGACCATCAAATTTAATACTTAATATTCCAATAAGGTTTTAAGACCACTGCAAGTTTCATAACGTAAGTCCAAACAATATCACTAGAAGTAACAGTATGTACAATTTGAGGCTACATTTTAAATTAAGTGGGAATTGAAAGGAATTAATTTGAAAGTCAAAAGTTATTTAATAAATAAATTTATATCACCATGAATTTCATTTCATCTTTGCCTTTTTAAGCCAACATGGATTAGAACATATGTTTAGACAAAGTCACAAAGATAATATAAACAGTTGAACATTTCTTTAATGTATGGATTTTTTTAATTATCCAAGAGTTACTTGATATAAACATTTCTCTGGACAAACTTCAGTGGATTGACCCACTAATATGAATACAAGAATACTTTACATCAAATACTTTTCACAAAATTAACATTCACCTCAGTCGTACCAAACTATAACAAAATATAAAGATTGAAGACTAGGCCTTTTCAAGCAAAACAAAGATAAAAAATAACAAAGGAGCAATACATTCTAGACAGTTCATAAATTTTATCTATTTCATCTTACTTAACTCTTAACCATTAAATACTTATTGCATAATAAGGAATGAAAAAATTGATATTTTCTAGTACAAATTTAAGTTCATACAATTCATAGAATTAAAATATTGTTTACTACAAATCTGAATTGTACAAAATTAAAAAAATAAAAAGAATGTGACCCTTTTTGTCATGATCTTATGTAACCTATGCATATTACAAACATAGCACCATAACACAAAATATTAAATTAATATTACGCATTGAGTGAATTGCACTTTTCAAATTGCGTCTTTTTCATTGTTATTCACGTAATGATAGGTCTTCATAAAAACATCGAATTGTTTACATACAAGGAGAAGATAAATGTGGCTATACACAAATGTCTAAAAAACACACATTCTTCCCCAACATTAACCATGATTAAATAATAATGTCAACTTATGTACTAAATGTGTAGAATATATGAAGGGATATAATGTGCAGTCTAGGAATAAGCGAAACATTTTAACACTGGTTATTTCTTCTTTTGGCCTTGCACCAACAGTAATTATTTCTCAGCAAAACAAGGTTTGCTGTACACTGTCAGAGGTAGTTTAAACCTTTTTGAAACACTCAAAATATTCACAATACCAAAACAAATTATTCTGTATATTTTTCTACAATTGTTGAAGTTTAATTGGGTTTGTCATTGATATAAATAACCTACAATACTTCCAAATTCAAATCCATTTAACAGTCAAGAACCTATGGCTCGTAAACCATTACAAATAGTATGAGATTGACATTTTCTCTCTCACCAGAAATATATCACCAGTGATTGAATGGCACTGATTTTGTTTATACTGGGCTTAAAGCAGCATCACACAATGATTGAGATAATACACATTGTGTAATTATAATTCATGGTTTGTACCCTCTTTCAGTGAGAGAAATCGAGAATTTCATCTAAAATATTGTATAAAAATTTGTTTTTTCACAAATCTAAAATTATTTAGCTGTTATATTGCAGCTCATACTGTAAAATAAGATTCACCTTCCAGAAAGGTAATCATTTGTCCCAATTATTCAGTGTCTAAAAACAACAACCTATTAATTATTTGCCTCAAGAGCCAAATTCTTCTGTATCAGTTTCAATTGGCTTAAACTCAAAGCTTCCTCGACCATCCATTTGCAGATAATACTGAAAATAAATTTTATAATGTAAAACAATTTAGTAACAAATCAAATTTAACTAAACATTTAAAAGTACTGAATGAACTATCAATGTGCTGCAGTTTCATGGTGCAGTATTGTGGCTAACAAATAAATGAACTTACTTCATGATGTTTCCATAGTGAACGACGATGGCTCACTGTAAAGAGTGTAATTCCAACTTCTCTGCAATACTGATACATAGATCCTTCCACATCTACACTCACAGCTGAAGTACACTCGTCAAGAATTGCAAACTGCGGTGCATGATAGAACAGGCGAGCCATCTATAAAATAGGCATAAAATCATTCTAGGGCATCATATCTCAGTGAACTGCTTAAACAGACTGTCTTCAGATACTTAGTGTCTTGTAAGATTTTACATAACTTTGGAAGTGTATGCTTCATTTAGAACATTTGAGTGCCTTTCGATCATATATATTTAGGGATAAGAACAAATAACTTCATAATAATAGCAAGAGCAGCAACAAGATTAAACTAACTAAAAAAACATTATAATAAAAAAATAACACCACAGTAGTGCAAGTCAATATTTTATCCATTATCAGAATGAAAATTACAGGAATAAATTAAATATCTTAATATTGAAAGCATGCTCAAATGAAGCACATATTTCAATGTTTCCTGTTTTTTTTTTTTTGAGAATTTTGTCAAGGAAGCAAACCAATTGACCAAATTGCCATATACTACATCTATTGAATTAGAAGCAAAATAGAAATTTTTTGTAGCAGTTTATAAATGACCATATCCCTCCCATATAGAAGTCTCTTAAACTGTTGTACACACATTTTCCAGCACATATAGCAACACACACAGCACATTCATACAAACTCTCCCCAGTGCCGGAGCTAGACAGGTTTGGTCCCAGAGCAATACTCAAACCTAGCCCCCTTCCCGAAAAAATTAGAAATGTGAAAGTTATATCAAGCAACTATACGAGTTTTTTATTTCAACAAATAACAAAAATTACAACATTTAAGTCAGAAAAAGTTTTTGGAAATATATTTTAAATAATAGTTTTAAGTAAAATTATTTAGAGATCAATTAATACAATTTCCACCTCGAGCTTAAAACGCTAAAAAACTTTTGTTGCGTTTAGTTAGTGTTTAATACAATCACTTGTTAAATACATGAAATAATAAATACGAATTTCAGTAGAACCTATTTTAATGTTAGCGTCATTTGATTAATTTCAGAGGGTCCTGCCTTATAAGTAATGACTATAATTAACTATTAAAGGTAAAAAAAATTAATTGAAAATTTTATGAAATATCAGATTGCTGTACCGCGACTTGTAAAATTACGATAACAATTTTCTCCGAGTTCTAATCCCCCCCCTCCTTTTACTAAGTTTTTCTCATTAGTCCCTTGACTTGCAGGGCCCAGGGCCCCATTCCTAGTGCTGGCACTGACTCTCCCACAGCAGCAACTTGTGTGCAGACAAATTGAGTGTTCACAAATATTTTCAGGATATCCCAGAAGTAAAGATGAATATTAGGAGAAAGAAAAGAATGGAGACAACATGTGGAGGAGGTTGATGAGCCAAAAAGTATCTCTTCCACTGAATATACAGTCAATAAAAATGTACGCAGTTCACTTAATACAACAGTGAACATTATTGAACGAAGTATGGTGAATAAAAATATTACGTGTATTTTCAATGTTCAGATATATAGGGGTGGATGTTCTCTTGTGAAGTTCTCCAATAACATTCCCCTTTTTTTTTGCTTCATGCAATTGCATAGTGCAAATAACATTATCCATCAACAATAATTCATAAACATTTATGATAATTAAAAGACTAATCATTTTACATTTGAAATTTCTCTCAACTTCATAGTGTCACTTCCAAAATATAAGAATTTATAAATAGAAGAGAACTTTAAACTAGTATGAAACTTTTATCAGCAAATAATAAGGTTGATTTTTACTTACAGCAATCCTCTGCTTTTCACCTCCAGATAGGACATCCAACCAATCCTCAATTGCATCCCAGCCACCTTCACGGGACAGGAGGTAAGACAGCTTTACCCGCTCCAAGTGCTCTTCAAGATCAGTATCAGACTTTCCATTTTGACGCATTTCTTGCAAAGTGTGCGGATATGTGACCTGGTCACGTAGAGTGCCCAAAGTCATGTAAGGCCTCTGTGGTATGTAGAACAGTTTGCCTCTGGGTGGCTTTGTGAGAGTACCACCAAACAGAGGCCACAGCTAAACGAAATAAATGATGGGATTATTTTGTGTTTTATATTCACTGATAAGATGAACCAAATCTTTGCTGACATTCTTACCTCACCAAGAATTCTGAAGAGAGAACTCTTACCACAACCGTTGGGACCACACACTAACACATTCATGCCAGACCGCACTTCAAACGATAATTCATCAACCAAAATATCACCATTTGGAGTTACCAAAGGTACTTTATCAAATTTAATAACATTGTCTTGGAAAATTATTCTACCTGCGCCAGGGATTAGAGGCATTTTTGGAACAGGCTTAGCTTCTGGAAGAAATTAAGATAAGTTTCTTACAACAGCAGAAAACTATAGAAATACAAAAATTCAAACTAAATTTAACAGAAACTCATTGAAATCTAGAGTTGGCCATATTTCAATAAACATAATTATGATAAATAACTGAAAGTTGATTTAACTTACTTATGACACCATTTTCAATAGCACCATCTACTTTTTTATCAGTGATCATTGTGCGAACATAACGACCTTGGTTAAGATCGCTCAGAACTTTTATTATGTCAGTTACTCTAGTAGTGAATCCTGCAAGTCGAGTCATCTCTCGACTGGCAAGCACTAAACGTCCAATAGCTTCAGCTAATTTAACCAGCATTCGACCATATGTGTAGTATAACTAGGAACAAAAACAAACAAACAAAATGTTACAAACTAGAGGGTAAAAATTCCTGCAAATTTTTCCAGAAGTAATTTGTACTGTAGCTTTGATCAAAGCTATATAGAAATAACTCAGAAGACAGAAGGATCAATGATACATCACAGGAATAAGAAATAACAAAGGCTACCAGTAAAAACAACAAACAAACCAAGGTACAAAGAACCAGAAATTCAAGATCTTTATATTTACATTAAAATTTTATTCTAATGTCAGATACACACAAGTACATCCGCAATATGACAAAGCAATTTTTTTGTCATGAGGATAACTGACTAAAGTTGATGTTCATATCCTTACTGGAAATACAGCACTCATCAATTGAAAATAATTGTTGAAACAATGTTTGGATGATGTCATTGAAAGAATCAGGATGTCAACAAAAATTGTGCAATATGTCTAAAGAATATGATAGTGTTGATAGAGGTATACCTGCACTCTCACAGGATAATTTACAAAATCTCTTTCAAAGTTTTTTGATAATATCACAATTTTCTAATACTAATTGTACTACATTATTAACAGCACAGAATTATGAAAGTATTATAAATGCTTTACATACAAATCAAAAATGTGTGCGATATGAAAGGAGCCCAAAAATTAATTTTTAAATGGCACCAGTGATTCTTTTTCTTCTTAAAGGAAATATACTTTCTAAAAAGCACTTGTGGATCATTTCTTGCAAAGATCGTAATTTAATAAAAATCCTAACCTTTAAAGAGGTTTTGAAGATTGAATGTCACATTTATAATGAACTGTTTCCAGCCTGATGATCTTGATTATTTCAAGCACATTTAAATATTCAAATTCCAGCAAAACAAATAGTCCCAATTTGTAAGATTCACACAAATCTGAACGTGGATCTGGATGGCAGAAGTATGAAGACACACAATACTGTGATATACCAAAATGACAAACCATTTTTATTGTGGAAATGTCATTATATATGATATAGAATATAGGGATGCCAACAGACTATCGCAAAGGGGTCGCTATGTGACAAATAAACAATTGGCGTTAAGGATCATTTTTGTTAGTTTGAAATGACAGAGCAGAGGCGGAATAAGTATTGTTTTGAGAGACAAAAGAAAAAGATATAAAATTCGGATGCTTCTGAGTTTTTAGAAGAACATTCATTCGCTCAAGCAATGCGGTGATGAGCGGGTCAGCTCCTGATATATTTTACCAGGTCGAGGAAAGACTGTAATTGACAGTTGTATAAAATTAACTATTGTTTCTTATATTAGGATAAAGGGTTCTTGTAGGAAGTAAATACGTGTCTAGGCGTCCACCCGAGATGCAAGTGAGGGTAGTCACAGATTATAATAGTATCGCCGGGAGAATTTGGAACCAGATCACGAACATTAGGCGAGGACTTTATCCAGAAGCAAGATTCTGCTGCGTCAACGGAGAAGGTTCTACGGGGTGCCATTGAACGAAGAAGTGGAGAGCGCGCGAAGACCCACGAATGAATAACAAGGTTTTATAACTATTGTAATATAGAGAAAACTGGTCATGACCAAAGATCAATTCATTTTGATTATCAATATAATAAATTCTAATTTTTTAAGTTGAAAGAAAGCTAATTATCATTGTTCGTTACTTGCAATCAAGCATTTTAACAAGATTTTCAGATTCCTCGCCACTCTGTATGGATTGCAGATTGAATAATTGGTTGCAGAGTAAGTAGCAACAATTATGAACTTAGAACCCCAATTAACTGAGCACAACATAATTTTGGAATGAGAGATATTTAAATTATGTAAGAATCATTAGGTTTCAAGTGTAACTTTTTCCTAGCACCCAAATCACATTTATCAGTAATAATTTTGTTTCACAATGTTGCTCCAAGTGGAGCTTGTTTTTAAATAGAATGATTGGGCTTGTTTAAAATTTGCACCAGTCAACGTCGGGTATGTTTCAATACAGACTTGTTAATAGACCAGGTGAGACTTTACAATTCACCAGTAGAGAGAAAAAGTTCTGCACTACAACCACCAACTTAAAAGTAGGAATGTTACACTTACCCGGAATCGCTCATGAGCACCAACTTTCCCTAGTTCCTTATGGTCAGCCTCCAAGAAAGGCATGCTCACAGCAAAGAAACCAACAACTGTTGCTATATCTACAACAATAACACATATTTGTGTCTTAAATAAAATACAATATTTGTCTTTTGTCCCTTCAAAAAAATTCACAAATGTGTAATAAATTCACAATAATAATATATTTCCCTCAACATAGATGGCAGTAAATGATAATGCTTGAATTTGAGTTTATAATTATATTAATGATAATTTATTAGCCAATAGAATTACACAATAACAAGTTTTAAGCATCATCCTCATGTTACAAATAAAAAGCATACATTCATGAAATATACGAGCCACAGGCCAACTGACATGTGACGACACTTACAAGCAATATAACCACTTGTAATAATTGTAACAATAAATTCATGGTTGAGGAATAAGTGATGTTATTATATTCGTGAAAATGCATTTTTGCCACATGACTTATGGCCCATCCTGATTACATACACTCATACATATCTCTATGATAGGGGCTTTTATTTATAGGGGGCTTTAGAAGTATACATGCTGTGGTAATTTTGATCATCTTGGGCATTGTAATGATACAAATCACTATTATAAATGAAGTGCGAGCTACATTTATATCCAACAAGTAGGGAAGGGATTAATTGTAGTAGAAAAGAAAAATAAGTACATAAATATGCATTTAGGTTTTCAAAAATATATAGGACACCCAACTGAAATTTTATAAAACAATGACAGTACCAATGACAACCTGTGGATGTGAAAATTGGGCCCTTGATAGAGCAGATAAGATAAAACTAGAAGCCACGAAATTGAGATTTCTGAGATCTTTAGAGAGCTATTCAATACTAGTTCATAAAAGAAACTGACATCAGAGATCACTTAAAGATCTTCGACCTAACTGAAAAAAAGACACATACAGTTGATCCGGTTATAGTGAACTTCTGGGGGCTAACATTTTTGGTTCAATATATTTGATGATGTCAAAATTAAATAAAGTTTCTTCATAACGATTGATTACATTAATACAGAGATACATCAAAATACATTAAGAACATGAACTGGACATTTCAATATCTTTATTTGTCCTAAAAAAATCAATTTTTTTCAATTGTTTGCTTCATAGTTTTTCATTAGTAATTTCTCTAGATCCTTCTCCAGAGTTTGTGTTCTCTCCATACTTAATTCTGCATTGGTCTAAGTATTGTAATGCAGTTTTTACACCCTTAAATGCCCCTTGAACTATTAAAACACAGCCCCCCCTCTGCTTGCCCTTTTACTTGCATTATAACATACAAGATGTTAGCAGTAGCGGGATGGCGCAAGGGGCGAATGAATCTGATCCCTTTTCCGTGTGGCATGGCAGATATTGCCAGACTGTGGCAGTTGCATGCTTCCTGTCGCCTACATATAAATCAGCATGCTTTGTCATGCATCTGTTTGAATGCAGGAAGTGCAATAAGACTCCAGTCTGTAAGAATGTCAGATTTTGATTGACTTGATTTTTGTCAGATTTTGAATAAGGAAACTTGTGGTGAGAGCAAAAGCTGCTCACCTTTCACCAAGAGGATTCTGGTTCGATTCTCGGAGAAGCTCATGTGAAATTTGTTCCAACAAAACAAGTTTGCCTGCTTCACCTAGGCTACACCACCCCCTGTGAAACATCTTAAACCCTACCCCTACCCTTATTCCTTCACAATTCTGGTTGCTGGATAGTGACGTAGGAGTGCGTGGTAAGAGGCACATCTGTGGAGATGCTACCTGGCAGTAAGTTATACTTAAATATTTAAAAATAAATGAAATAAAAGTAGGTATAAAACCTTCCGAATGCCTTACAAAGTACATTTACAGCTAAAACATAAATCATGAGATTAGGCAACCCGCAAAAAATTATGAAATAGAATTCAATGAAATTAATAAATCTATATATAAATAAAAGGGAATGTGTGTGTGTGTGTCGCACATAGACACAAAAACTGCTTGACTAATTTTGCTGAAATTTTCACACTTTTTTCTTTTTAACTAAGAGTGGTTTTAATTAAATTGGACACGTGGGGGCATTGTAGATGATAATTTATTCATTTATGATGACTCAAGCACCCCTGAACTCTAAGCACCCTGCTACACAGTCAAGGATTAAGTGCATCTTCACTGCATACAACTATTCTGCCCTTGCGATTGTGAAATATCGTCCAGAATTATTACTTGATTCTCGGACAAGGAAATCAAATTTCTCCACAATAGTATCATAGTGAATGCATGCTGAAATTTGAGGGAGAACATTTCACCAACAGAATACTTGACAACCATTTCCAAACCAGGACATAGAACAAACTCTTACTTCCAAGAAAGCCATCTATTTGAATTTTTGCATAGTGCAAAACGTGTTTAACAACCACATGACCAGTAGTGTGTGATTTGTAATACACTGCAATAGCGAAATTGCCGAGCCCATTAGTTAAAAAACTGAAAACTACGATTATGAAAATAAAAAAATATCACATTAAATTCATAAATGAATTGCATGGCAAGAAGGTTATAGTTAATTACTTTGCAATATTACAAATGACAAGAATGAGGTGAACTGCATTAAAAGTTAGTCCCGTGAATGAGAATTGTGAGTAGCATGTGCTTTGAGTTTTGTTGTCATTAGTAATTGGGTATCATATCATGTCAAGAGTGCACAGTATGTGGGAATTCCATCTACCTCCACACCCTGCTGTCTATCACCTTTTAATTTTATTCTGACTTTGTAAGTTATATATTGCATTTAAACCCAATCCTCCACCTTCTTGTATCAGGGATTGGGTCTGAAAGCTGATGACAACTTTAGCTGTGAACTGATGAAGCAAATGCAGAAAAGTAAGGAAACTTAAGTTACTACAAATTAAAGTGTGAGAACTCTGACAGAATGTCTAGAAAATAAAAATGCTGCCAATACTTACATTTTGCTACTACATTGTCAACTGTTCCCATA
Source organism: Teleogryllus occipitalis (assembly GCA_011170035.1). Classification (NCBI taxonomy): domain Eukaryota; kingdom Metazoa; phylum Arthropoda; class Insecta; order Orthoptera; family Gryllidae; genus Teleogryllus; species Teleogryllus occipitalis. The sequence continues at coordinate 143,166 of BLKR01001618.1, forward strand.
AGGACTCTGAATTCTAGGAATTTTCTTAAATGATCAGTCTGAAATACAAACATAAAAGACAAAATTTATTTCGATTACATACAAAAACATGCCTTTCTCCCTTCTAGAGGTAAGGTTGATGAGGGTTCAAAGGACCATACAATATTCAGTAAAACCTGACTTAAGCTGTCACCAATGATGTGTCAAAAATTGGCCATTAATTGATGTGGCTTCTTAACACTAGAACACTAACTGTGAGTTGAATTTACTCAAATGGTACACATAAGTGCACATGCGCAGTCTGTATGATGCACTAGCACTCTGACCGGTCATCTATGCTTCCACAGCCTCTTGAGATCCTGCCTAGGTTGTGTCCTTCTGCTGGGTTCGTGTGGTGTTATCATCTTCAAAAGTCAGCGAGTTGAACGTACTCATTATTAGCAATAAGAGCATTTTAGTGTGAGTTTATCCTACTCTCGTTAGTAAAAGAAGATTATTTTTTGAGCAAGATCTACTCATAGTAATAGTGTACTGACGATTACAACTTAAATATAATGTTTTTAGCTTATTTTATTTATTTATTTATTTGTTTTTGTAAAGATGGCTAGAAGACAGATGGATGAGGAAATGTTTGCCTTAATAATGAAAATTTATCAATAAGCAGAAGGATAATTTGGAGAATGAAGATTTTGACTCAGGACTGTGATGTAGACCTATATTTACGAACAACATTCATTAGAAGAGGTTCATGAGGATATCCAAAAAGCAGAGGTAGATTTTAAAAAACCTAGGCGAAAAAGAGGACAGCACAGGTGCATCAATAATCCTGGTTTCAGATCACAAACATCAGCTTTCAGCATAATAACATCTGAAAATTCAACTGACCCAGTCTCCTTGTGAGATTCACCTTCGTACATAATAACTTTTTCAGATAATACAGTAAAAGGCAAAAATGGTTTTCAATGTAAAACATCCACATTGGCAACAGCATGAACCAGGAAACTGAAGCAAAATATTGTTCATGATCAACCCAAACTTATTAGAGATGCTAGAAACTGTACTACCCCTCTTGAATGCCCAGTACTTGCATCACAGAACCGTAGGAGAAAGCACACCACAAAACTGTAACAAATGCGGGATATATATTTGTGGAGAGCACATGACAAAAATATGTCATTCATGTAAAGTGTAACTGATGAAATTGTTTGTTTATTGAAATTATAATATTGTGAAAGAAAGCTGATTACTTTGTAAGCTTTTGATTAGACTGAACTATAATGATATTGTTTTATGAAAAATAGTGATTTAGTTAGAGATTTGTTTTGTGATGAGACTTAAGTTCCTAGGCTACTATACATTTTTGACAGCATTCTTTAAGCCAAAAATATATTATTAATTATTATACAACACCAATTATTGGTTCAGGCATTCTATTACATACAATGTTTTGAAACCCAAAGCAAAAATTTATTATTTATACTTGTTTTGCATCAATTCGACTCAAGGTTAGTAATAACATTCCTATAAATATGCTTAGTGTTCGTGGGTTAATCAAGGTTAGGAGGATACAGGAGGTGTAAATCAAATCTAATTGTGCTAATAGCTTTGAAATGAAGTACATTCTCTTAAACATTGTTAACTAGTATGAATGACAAAATACAATATAAAGAAGAAACATGTGTTTTTGATTATAAGATTGGGGAATATGTCCTGGGATATGTCGCTCCGATTTGGGAGTAATTTTTTATCAAAAAATTAAATTTTACATAATGAATACATTGCTAATAAATTCAATTGAATACTTTGTTTCATTAGACGCATGTCACACTATTTCACAGATATAAAAATAATGAATATCGCATTGCTGAGACTCGTATTGCTTTATGTGTCACAAGTTTGGTCTCCATTTTATCAATTTCATATCTCTGGTCTTGAGGGGGTCCAGCACAGGTTCCTCAATTTTGCTGCCTGGAAGCTAAATATGCTTATGCCAAGAGTAACTCATGAATATAATCAAATTGCATCAATTGTAAGTTTGAGCTTTTATTAATAGAAATATTGATCATTATGATTTGCATTCCATGATCCCTTGGTCTACACCGGAACGAAATATGTGGTACAATGAAAATACTATATATTTAATTCCATTCGCTAGAACAAATGTATATTACACCTCTTTGAAGGATGTGTAGAATGTTAAAGTTCAATTCAAGAGATATTTTTGCATCTTTGAATAGATTTTTGAAGAGTATAAGAGAACATTATTTAGAAGACTTCAATTGAAAGAAAATTTACTGTGGATTTTTTTTTGGTATATTTTATTTTAAAAATTCTCTACTTTCATGAAATGATTGTAATTGGGCAAATGTCTGTACTATATATAAAAATAAATAAAAGATATTTATGAAAATTTGCCACTTCTGAAAACATCAAATAACACCCTTTACTTGCTGCTCATTCTCTTGGTCAAGAAACTCTCTTTCCTTCCTCATCGAATCAAGCAAGTAAACTACACTTTAGATACAATTCATATTCCATAGAAACTTTACAGCAGGGTCGTCTGATCAAGTAGTTAATAAATTACCTTTAGACGGGATTCGCACATGCAAGCTGCTCTGCAAGTCTCTAACAAATTCTCATAGAAGAGAAACATGTGTTAGCAAACAATAGGAATGCAGTAAAACGAGGGAAATGAACAAATTGATGTTTCATTAAGAGATATTATTAAAATTATCTCTTGTAACTTAAAACACAAAGTAATGCCCCTGTGAGATAAATATCTTGGAATGTCAATATTCAACGTAATTTGACAGCACATCCTGCTGGAAGATATTAAATCAACAGTAATCTCCACAAATTTTCTACTTCCTGATATAATACAGTTAAAAAAAAAATCACTTGAGATCGCTTAATAAAGGTCTATGAAATGTGCCTGGACACTTACCCACATAGTCACAGAAAAGAGGAAATATTTACATATTGCTCATGGAAAAATCAATTGGTTCCATGAAAAATTAGTCATTAGTGACCACTTAATCGAGGTGCACATTTGAAGAGGTTTCAGTGTGCACTTTACCAAGATATTATACGTATATTCATTCTTAAAAAAAAGGTATGCGTAAATTCGACTAACTTTTGGAACAACAAAATTCATTAATTTAGACTTTATATATTGTTAGGTAAGTTTTTAGTAAATTTTTTCACAGTAAAACCTTGTAACATTGCTAGATCATACAACATTAAAGAGTAGTCAAATGCAGTTGCACCTGTAATCATTATTGCCTTTACAGTTGACTCGCTCTTTACTGAACTCACTAGGACCAGTCTTCCAGATATGGGAAAGATCAGTTGAAGTGAAAGTTTGTGAAAACACGTATATCATTGTAGAAACTGTTTTTGAAATAGGTTTTATATCACATATTAATAAATTAAATTGGTTTTACCTGTTTAACAATGTATCCAAAAAATTATTCCAATAATTAGGAAGATTATGAAAGATAAAAAGGATGAATAATTGACCAGATCTAGGAAAAACTAATATAAAACAAGTACTGAAAATACAAAATGTATTCAATTACATTAAGTTTTGCCAAATTGCCACAACTTTTTCTTTTGAACTTGTTTTTCAAATTAATGGTCTATATTGAATAACACTGCGTTACTTCACAACAGAGAGGTCTTTCCTTCACTGATGTCACACTTAGAAGTGGTGTCTGTTAAAAGCAGCATTCTCTGAATGTAATGCAAGTTAAGGGTGTGGTATTAGTAATATAATCTACATAAGCCAAAAATCTTACCAGTTTTCCAAATGACGCTAGAAGCGTCAATTTTTCACGACGATTCCCTTGATAAAATGCTACTTCTTCTGAATTAGTTATCAATCTTGAGTTAATGTACCGGAATTCTCCTTCCAGCTTCTGTTCCACAACAGTCATACGACCTGTTGGCCTACGTAGGTAGGTCAGAATGTATCCTGATACAATCATATATGCAATCAGGATTGCTGGTGTCTGAAAGAAAATAAATTTTCAATGAATCTAACGAAAATTATTAAAATCCTCTTAGTCATAGAAAATAAAGAAGAGAAAATTACAAATCAATAAATTGAATTCTGGCAAGGATGGTCTAAGAAAATTTAAATAAAAATCAATTAATACAAGTATAATTTGCAATTTTCAAAAATACAAAAAAACTTATGATTTGCAATTTTTTAAAAATAAATTTTTAAAAATAAAAAAAATTGCAATTTGCAATTTTCAAAAATACAGTCGGGTGGCCCCTCATTTCCTGGAACAAATATCCTTAACTTTTCCCATTGATCCAGTTCATTTTCTTTATTTTTCACTGATAAGATATTACAGTGTTTCTCAGTAACTACAGTATTTAACACTACAAAAAAATAAAATAAAAAGAGAGAGCAAGCTTGATATTAATTTGTCAGCTCTCTGATTTCATGTATTAGAAATTTAAAAAATTCGGAAAGAATAAAAGTTGAGTCACTATTTTAGCTAGAATAATTTTATTTTATGGAATAATACCTAATTATAATACAGTCTCAAAATTTTCCCTGACTTCTAATGGTTCTTCAACAAATTCTTTGATTCGCCAGACTTTTCCAGAGCAATGAAAATGATTTTTTATGGTTTTCCAGAAAGTGGCCACACTGAACAGCGATTCCACCACAAATGGGACAAGCACCAATTCCTTTTTAACGATCCTTTGCTCTGAACGAGAAAAATATTTAAAGAAAAACTTGGATGACTATATTTCAAAACTGATTATTATTGAAAAAATCTATTATCAATACTGTAGTTGCCACAAAAAAATTTTGAACTTCGGCAATTTCCAAAAAATTGAGGATTTCAATGAAAATGAGAATCGTACTCCTCTTTTAAGAGTAATTTTTGATATCCAAAGACAAAAATTTAAAAAAAATTTTGAGCAATTTATGAGAAAATTTTGATTAAAATGTTAAGGTTTCAAGCAAAGTTCCCTCAAAAAACAATCTATCCGTTTTGAACTCGCAAAGCCTTGAATTTGTTCAAATTGATCAGCGAATCATCAATCAGTTTTGGAGAAAATCATCTGAACTGTTTAGGTACTTGCGTTGACCACAGTTTTGTTGACCACAGTTGCGTTGACCACAGTTGCATGTTTTGACATCAATTGATTTTTCAATATTAAGAACCCATGAAACATGGATTCTGACAACCCAATGAGGAAGGGGGTAATTTACTACACATAGGAACAAGATTTATCCACCTTTTCATATCCAGGCCCTGCCAAGAACAGTTTTTCTGTCAAAAAATAGCTGTTTTCCGCCACATGATTACAATATTGTCTTACGAAGTAAGGTGAGAAAATCTAAACTGAATTTGAAATGAAAATTCAGACATTTATTTAAGATCTTTTGAGCTTGATATGACTTTTGGGACCTCAAACTCTTGTTGAATTTTTTTTGGACATCCCTTTAAAAATCATACACTTGTGACACTTTCAGAGTTTTCATTGTGAATATTTAGTAAATCAAGATGTGTAGAAGGCATTAAAAGTTACCAACACGAACGTCGTCTTCTAATATTCTTTGTCCATCAGAAAAGATATAATGCAAATGAAACAGTCAACAAAATTATTAAGAGCGAGATACCACAATCATCAAAACAATTTTTTAACCAATTGTATTGATTGTTGAACCTGTTGCCTGTTTTGGTGATATATTTTTGACAAGTGAGCTCATCTAGAACTGGTTTCAAATGATGGTTTTGTAAATTTGATTGAGGAAGACATTATTTTAATTCAACATAACTTGAAATAATAGAGACATATGTTAGTGTTAATCCTCAGGGAAAATTAAGAGATTACTTAATTGGAATTCTACTTAATTTAAAGATATTCAATATTTGACTTCAGCATAAAGCATAGTGCATCAACATTTAAGATGTGCACTCCTATTTAATGGTGGACTGCTGAAACATAGACAAAATAAAGAGAAGAACTGGCACCAATTTTTGATTAAAAACTAAGCAAAACTAGGCTTTTCAAATTAATTGTATCTGTAGAATTGGCTAGCACCTATTTAGTGTTAACCACTTGCAACCAACCAATTTACCACTTATTCTTTATATAATGGGGGCATAAAATGCTGAATGTGCAGGAAGAGCTAAAAGACTTTGCTTTTCTAGTAATTTATATAAAAGAAAGAGGAGTTAAAATCAATGCTTTTCTACTCATCTGAGCAAAATCTCTTCCCGTAGCACACACTCAAAAAGCAAAAATTATTATGAAGCTAACAATATAAATTGAGAGAAAGCTCAATCATTTTTGTTTAACAATGTAGTCACAAGATTAATAAAATTATCCTCTTAAATAAATGTATTTTCTTTGGTTCTGCTCAACCTCATTTAGACTAGAATTAATATTCAGTCTTGAAAATAAGGTTAACTGTCTGCAAATACCTACATTATCCTACTCTTCTGAATAATTTTGCGATATTCAAGAACTTCTAATTTACCATTATATTATAAAATCAATCTTACCTGAGGTCCCAAACTTATTGTCAAGCGATACACATATATGAATATATCCAGAAGAGGTTTGCTTATATTTGAATACAGATCAGTAATTGTTTCACAAAATTTGTCAACATCTTGAGTAAGGAGTTGATCAGGATTTGCTATTCGATTATCCAAGTTGCTCATTTTGTAGTATGTAAAACCTCTGAAAATAAAATATTCTGTAACTTGTTGGATTTGTATGTCACATCTGACATGTTTCAAATATTTCTATTTTGATAACAAAATTCGTATTCAATTCAACATTTGCAGAAAATTTACAGCATTATGTTAACAATTCTAATCAGGGCATCTCATCTAAAGATATTATATGGGGTCAGTTTAGAATGCTATAACCAGTCTTTTCCTAGTCAAAAGTCACAGAATCACATCATGTTGTAAATACAACATAACTCACTTCAGATACTGTTCAAAAAGATGATGTGTGAGTCTTGTTCGCAGTCGCAGTTTCAGTTCTCCAATGCTGTACTGTAAAGAAAATGAAGATCTTACTACTATATCAATTATCACAATTATTGTATAATTCAATTATACAGTAAAATCAGGTCCTGCCTGAATCCTTTAATCACCTTTAATACATTGTTGACCACAGAAATCTGCAACAAGAAACGGTTCATTAGTATAACACAATATGCTGCTTTAATAGCTATATATATTTAAATATATCAGAAACCTTCTTACCAAAGGCATTGCACCCAGAAACTTCAATATCCTCACTTTGAACTCCTCTTTATTCATGTTTATAATAGCACTGAAAAAAGAAGAAAGAAAAGAAATTAAGTTAAAAGATAAAGATGATGATAATAATGATAATGATATTATTATTATTATTATTATTATTATTATTATTATTATTATTATAGTGTTAACTCTCCTCATAAAGGTCTGAAGTAGACTAGCTAGCACTGTTACTGACATCAATAAATAAATATTCTATTTGATTCAATTAATTTATTTTGCCTAACATTAAAAAGATTGTTTTGAACGGCCTTTAGAAGAGCCCCTGTTGGATGTATTACACATTTCCTGGTCATAATTGGATATTCTAACTGTGAGCAGGTCGTGAATTACAATTAACAAAAGATTAATATAGTAGAATATTTATCTACAGTAAACATATGCTGCCTAAGACCAAAATACATAATGTAATAACAAACACAAGATGAAAATAATAATGACAGGAAGAAGTAATCACAAATCACATTCCATAACAGTATTTCAGAACTCCACATTACTTTTGACACACCCGTCCTTCACTGATAAGCTCTAGTACCCCTGTAAGCGTCAGAGAATCGAGAGAGACCTTGTAACCACAGAAAAGGCTATCTCTAAGAAGTCCAAAATTAAATTTCTTTTTCAGAATTGGGGTTATACAGTAAGGGTCAGTAATCCACCCATGAAAAGAACACAAATGGTGATTTGCTGTGCCCAAACTAGTCTTGAAAAAACTGACTATCTTCCAGCTGTTATAATAAATTCAGACAACCCTTTTTTTCTGACAAAGGAAACTGCTAAGACAAAAAACTGCTAAACTAAGTCAGAAATAAAGAGAAAGAGAAGCAAAGGGAGTTTCAATATTTATTGTCAGAAGCGGAAATTGAAAAACAAAGATGTCAAGAATGTTAATGATATAATATGCACTCTAAATTTAAAGTACAATGCGATTATGATTGTGATTGGTGTTTACTCTCCAGAAGAAGGAAAAAGAGAACACTAAGGACTTTTATAAAACACACCTAAATATTTCTGATAATTTTTATCTTAAAATAAGTCAGTTTGTTATTGTAATCAATTAAACATTAATTGGTAGTCTTAATTTGAATGCACAAGTGGGAAGGTAAGCAGATAAAATGTAATGGGAACCTAAGAAGCACAAGTAAAGAATTTTAGTGGTTAAAAAATTAAAGAGTATTTGCAACTTTTTGTGAATGATGGATGTACCTATGATGAAATTGAAACAATCATTGTAAACCTCAAAAATTGTGAAAAGTGATTAAAAATATAATTAAAAAATCTTATGAAACTATACTGTGGAGATATATTTGACAAAAAAGGTGCGACAAATAATAAAGCACATAAATTTTATAGCATTTTCACAGACAATATACAAAATTAGCTGATATTTTTAATGATATGAATATAGCCTCGTGCATGATAATGGAAGTTCGACTGAAAATAAATTTTATTCAATTTAGTAGATAGAGATTTACTACAAAAATTTGTAACTAGCTTACCAAATATGAATGATTTATATTATGATAAACCAATTATTGTAATAAATACCTCGTTTAATGGTTTTTATGATAATTTAATTTCGATTTCTAATAATTCACTAGCAAATGGTAGAGTGCCTTAAGAATGGAAAATTTCATTGGTGATACTTATTCAGTATCAAAAGTATCAAACAAAAAAGGCTTCTGAATTTAGACCCATTAATACACTTCCTATTTTTGCAACATTTTTAGAATTGATCAAAAGTCAAAAATCAAATTTGAACATATTTGACAGAAAACAAAATTTTAATACATCATCAACATGGTTTTAGTGAGAAACATTCTTGTGAAACTGTTATTTGATAAGTTTAAAACCAATGGACGATATAGAACAGCAGTAAAATGGTTTAAATTGTATTTGAAAAATTGAAAACAAGAGTTACATGCAATGATCATCTCAAATGAGCTTGACATGATTACTAGAGTTCCACACTAGAGTTTCATTTTTAGGGCTGATTTTATTTAAATGATATTGAAACATACTTTCATCTAAAAATAAATCAATTTGAGTTTAAAAAGTTATCTTACCTATATAGAGTAAGTAAATTTAAGTAAGTAAATGATATGTTAATTAGTTATTTCATTTTGAGTTTTGAAATTTGGATGTTTGAACAATGTAGGTAAATTTGTAATGAAATACCTTTCTTAAAATTGCTTCAGTGTATTAGTTTTACTATACTATTTTTTGTGCTACATAATCTTGTAAACAGCAAAATGGGAATATAAAGATTATCATCATTATCATAAAATCATCATCATCACCACCACCAACATCATCATGATCAACTTAAAGCAAGAGATAGATACACGAATATCTCTGGAGAGAGGTAAAAATCTATACTTTATTAATTGAAAATAAGAAAACTGCAAAAAGCGTAATAGGTATAACTGTCAAGAGAGGCTGTGATACAGTTTCTGGCAATTTTTGGTAGTATATCATAAAAAGCTTTGAGCAAAATAGAATTGGATAAATACTTCAATAATAACAAAGTTATCGAAGTAAATCTTTATGAATACAGATATGTGGGAAACTAATTACAAAAGTTACACAAAGAAAATCCTTCACCATTTTTCGCATTGTAATGCACTTGCTGAATTACATAAAAGGGTATTAGGCTGTTTTAATGAAGACGCATGATAATGTGATGAGATCAGTAGTGTACAGTTTAATCGTCTCAATTCTACCATGAGGAAAACCTCACAATAAAGAACCCTGAAAAGAAATTTTGATAAATCAAATTGTTTATGGCCATTAAAAATTCATGGTTGAATGTAGTCTTCACAAATGAAAGATATTTTGACTCTGTAATAAACGTTGGTACTAAAAGCTTCTTTTCCAATAATTTTCCACACACTTTCTACTTATTCTAGAGCCCATGAACATTAAATTAGAAAGAATTATGATAAAACATGTGACATCATACCATAAACAGAACTAAAACAAAAAGTAGAATAAAATATTTTTACTTTAAGATTAACAACAAAATGAAGGAAAAAAAGGCAATAAACTAAAGAAGACTTATAAGCAGGAATAAAAGGGAATGGAAAGAAGTAAGTGCCATGATACAGATAGTTAAAAGATCTGTATTTGATCTCACCTAATTAAAAAAACATTAAAAAGAACAATGGCTAAACACAAGAATATAATACTACAAAATAGATGCAATATTTAGTATAACTATAACTCAAATTTGAAACAAAATATTTACTAAATGTTGAATGGAATCAAGATTGTGAAGAGGGCGAAACTAGAATCACAACATTAATGAAAGGTTGAATATCCAACTTCAATTGATTTTACAGAACCAGAGCTCTTTTGGAGTGGAACTGAAAATGATCGCCAGTAACCAACAACTATTTATGGTTTTTCTTACATTGCTCACAAGGACAAAGTATTTCCTAGAGTGAAATAAATGATTTTATTTGTGGTGGCAATATTGCATGGTATCATTTAATTTATAATAATTATATACATACGGCATATGCTAAAGCAATGTTATCTGGTCTTTAAAGCCATATCTCTTTTCTTACATTACCAACTGAGGTTTGAATTTAGTAATTTTATCATCATCATCATTATTATTACTAGCAGTAGTAGCTTAGTAGAAGTTGCAGCAACTTGTTGAATGGCACTGCACAAGCCAGATTATAAATCCCGAAGACTTCAGACTCCCAATTTTATTTCAATTTTCACAAAATTCATTTATGCAGTGCAGTTTACTTCAATCTTCTTGAAGGCAATAATATAATCAATTAAACAAATTCACTACACATTTGAAAATTATTTTGAATTTCATAATTTTTTAAATTACTTGATAACCAACAAATTATGAAACCGCAATTAAAAAAAAATAGATGGATGAAATTAAAATAATAATGGTAAAGAAAAGTTATGATAAAAGCATGAATTTTGGCATTAATTACACAATACAAATGTATCTTTTATATTATGTGATTAACACGCAACTGGGGATATTTGAAATGAATTATGTGACACTTTTTTGCAAGTTTTATGGCAATTTTGTTCTTTACACCCCAAGTCAGAGCAAAATACACTCATTATAGCTCTTACTCGACCCTCTCTTCAATCCTTTCAATGCGGATAGGGAATGATCTCGTTTGAATTACCAGGAGGTGGATCGTAGAACTCAATAAACGAACACCTGTTATTTTGTACATTAGGTACAAGGAAAAGTACGCGGTCTCCTCTTTTTTAGAAAAATCTTAGTGTCAGACATATCATTTAATACCAAACACAAATTTAATTACATACCTTTCAACGTATGTACCATTTTGAATCATCCATAAATCACAGAAGGTTCTTGCTACCAAGGAAGCAGCAACAAGGATCAAGAACCCCATTTCTGGAGTAAAAATTCCTGGGACTGTGATTTTAAGAAGCTGTCTAACTTGTCGAAAGAATGCAGCATCCACATGAGCTTTAACTTTTTGGTTAGATTTCTGCAAAGAACCATAATGTAAGGAAACAAGGAATCACAACTGAAATTATAACTTAGGACTATTAAATTGTAATACCTAAAGCATACTTTAATCAATTATTTTTTTGGGAAAGTACAAACACTGAATGCAAAGTTCCATTCCATAATTCCATGCAAATTAAATATTATTTTACTATGATGAACTTCTACATATCTTGAACAATTTATGGTAAAATTACAACCTACAGGCAAATAAGAATAAAAATGCCAAACTCACCTCTCCAACAACATACTGAACTTCCGGAGCTTTCCTAAAAATAAATTGGGAGGTTATTGTCTTGTATAGTTAATATTTACAAATAAATTCATTGTTACTTATGTAACAACTTTAATGGCTATGCATCTCCTGCACTTTCACATTAATTGAGTATACGGAAATGTTTGCCTTCCCTTTCATGAACAGCGAACTAACAACACATATCATTTCACATAATTGTAATAAATATTTATAAAGTAATTACCTTGATTTCCTCTGTTTCTGCCTGGTACGAAGAACCCAAAATAAAATTGCCACTGACGCAGCACTTAATGCACTTCTTCGGTTAACCAATTTGCTTAAAGCCGGCGCCATCGCGATTTAACTGAAAGGAAATACAACTATTGATGACAACCTCAATTTCTCTTCTAAACCGGTAGTTTCCGTCGTTATCGTCAGAAATTCATTACTCACGCTCACGCTGTTCTCTCACCTGCTCACCTGACGCGAACACAGACACAGAGTGCGGCCGAGACCTTCGACCGACTACTCAATTCCGCTCCCACCGCTTCCCGCTACGTTTCTGTCCGCGCGGTCTGTCGTTGCTTCGCGGGAGCTTGATCACCACCTGCAGGAACACGGGCTGACACGCTGTCCGGAGTTTCTGAATAGACTGACCTGACCCCACCCCCGATCCCTACTTCTCTGACGAAATCAGGGTGATATGCGAATGAAAAGAATGGTACATGCGATTTCCATGCAGAATAAATCATACGATATCTCGAGAACTCACCAACAGGTGCATAGTATCGATAAGTGATGGGATTGGCGTGAACTAGAAAAAGAAAGAGAACATGGACTTAGCTCTGCCGGATCTTCTTATGTAATTTTGTAGATCAGACAATTTTTTTTTTTTACACATATAACATGTGTTTCTGCATTTCGCCCTCGAAGGTCGTATTCCAAAGTTCAGTTTTCTAACCAAGTGTTATGAAATAAATATTGTGAACACAGACTTTCGTATTATTATTACTATTTTCAAAAGCATAATCCTTTCAATGCGGATAGGGAATGATTTCTTTTGAATTACCAGGAGGTGGATCGTAGAACTCAATAAACGAACACCTGTTATTTTGTACATTAGGTACAAGGAAAAGTACGCGGTCTCCTCTTTTTTAGAAAAATCTTCCAAGTAGATTCGCATGGATGCCTCCCACTTTCATGCAAAAGTACTGCCAGGAAACAATAGGCGTGGGCAGGAACGGAAACGAGTGGGCTTAAATAAGGGATCTAAAGTAGCTAGTTAAGCAGCAATTGTGCAAACTGAATCTAAACTTTCGATGCGCTTAATTGCGATTTTTTCGCTGTATGAACGCGAGTGCAAAGAATAATTCTATCAAACTTCATAGCTTGCATTCTTCCTTTCTCAATTTCAAACTAGTTGAAATTACGTCTGCTGAAGAGTTCGAACAAGTATTGTTTTTCATTTTGTTATTTTAAACTAAAAAAAAGTACATTTTGAAAATATGATCCCTCAAGAAGACTCGCATTGACCACAAGATGTACGAACTTCCTAGTGTAGGATAGGACGCATGAGTCAGTGAAAACAGTTCCGTCTCAGTCGCAGAGATAACGACGAGCAAACAACTCGAATTCCAGGTATTATAATAGTTTGTTGGGCCAGAATGGGGAATTTCCACCAACAATATTTTGAACAAAAATTGTTCCTTTATGATAGTGTTATAAAAAATTGTCACGTTAACAATATATTATGAATAGCATTTTATAGTCGGCGCACATTCATGTCAATTTGATACGTGTATACTACATACTAATGCACTTTTCTCTGAGAAAGAATGTATATTTGACATTTGTCTTTTGAATTGTAGGTATTGTAAAATATTATTTTTACAGTCGGTTCTGTAATGGGTAGGCTCCACATTTTTCATCTGAAGCAAAATTATTTTTTTAGACTAATGCTTCTGCTGGAGGGGGAACGGGGGACGACCCCAATATTTTCAGATATGTTTAAGCTGTTTTATACTAATTTTGTTTTGTTAATGTAACGTAATTTCATTTTAATAACGTACTTTAATAACGTAATCAATGTATTAATATACTAAAATTTAGTCTATAATTATGAAAATTTATTATACAGTGTACGGTATCTCAAAATAAACAACAAACTTCTAGAACTTGTAAAGGGGTCGGTTGTTTTTTGATGTTTCAGGGCGCGTAAACTAGCTAAACCGTAAGTGTAGCGAATGTTTTATGGCGGGAGGTGGTGGCGATCTTCCTCCGCTGGATGGCGAGATCCGGCGACAACGCACACGACGGCTAGCGGCGTTTTCCCCAACTAGGTGTCTTACCAACGAGCCACCGCCCCAGCCAGAACAAGCTCTATCGTCCCGACGGGTCTCCCAATATGTAGAAGTGTAGTGCATGTGTGTGTAAGAAAGGGATGAGGATAGAACAAGGAAGAGGAAGGAACCTTGCGTGCGGTCCGTGGCCCATTTGTCAGGGTACTGCTCCGGCATTCGCCTGGTACTGATCAGAGAAATCACGGAAAACTACCGATCAGAACTGCAGGTCCTAGGATTCTCCTAGGAGCAGTTGAATTCGACCTAGCTATCTAGCTAGTGTCGAAAATTGTCCCACCGTGGGGACTCGAACCCTAGGACCTTCCGGCCAGGGGCACTGCAGTGATATCAGTTGATGCCCTAAACCACCTATATCGGTTTTATTTATTCTTTATGATCTTAGAATAAAAATGTAGCTTGTTTTTCAGGAATTTACTTAATTCTTTTTATATGATGTAGCATGGTGTTATATACCAAACTTTGTGAGATGAACTTGCTAAGAAATAGCGAAAACTGCAAGGAAATATATTCTGTAATTCCTAAGTCTCAGACAGCCGGTGTCGTTTTTTGTTCTCTTTCAGCGGGGCGAGGGGGAACCGTCAAACAGGCACGAACGGGAATTTGTTTAATGTATCATTAATATTACATACCGGGAGCGGTAGCTCAGTCTATCAACTGATGTCATTGCAGCGCCTCTGCCCGGGAGGTCCTAGGTTCGAGTGCCGACGGCGGCAGGATTTTCGACTCTAGCCTTTCAGCTAGGTCGAATTCAGTCACTGTCTGGAGGAGAATTCTAGAGGCCGGCCGCTCTTATCGGTAGTTTTCCGTGGTTTCTCCGATCAACACCACGGCATTCGCCGGAGTAGTACCGTAACAAACGGACCGCGCGCATTCTTTCCTTCCTCTTCCTTGTCCTATCCTCTCACTTACACACACACACACACACACACACACACACTTACTCTAACATGCACTACATAACCACATATTTCGGGAGACCGGTCGGGAGCTTAGAGCTTGTCCCGACTGGGGCGGTGCCCCTCTGGTGGGAGTCCTGGTTAGGGGGAAACCCCACTAGCCAACGGTAGGTCGGCGCCGGATCTCGCCATTCAGCGGGGGAAGATCACTGTCAACTCCCGAGAGAAAAACATGCACTACACTTACGGCACTAATGATGAAATCAGTCGACGCGTCCGGAAACGCGAAAAAATCAATCAAAATTAATATTACACTAGCTGAAATAACCAACATGTCCCGTGCATTAATTTTTCTCTCTACTAGATCGGAAAAGTAATGAATTTTATCTACAGTATTCAATGGAAGAAATTTCCCTGCCCTGCTCCACTCCTCTGCTCTGCACCCTCCCTTTCTCCCGCTCCGCTTCGCTCCACCACGTCCCGTCCGGCAGCTCCTGACCCGCTCGCCCTTTCTGCTCGGCTCCACCCTGGACCTCCCCTTCCCCGTCTTCGGCGCGCCCCGCCTCTCCCCATCTCGCACCGGGAGAGGTGAAGCAGCGCATCAACTGATGTCACTGCAGTGTCTCTGATCGGAAGGTCCTAGGTTCGAGTCCCCACGGTGGCAGGATTTTCGACACTAGATAGATAGCTAGGTGAAATTCAGCCGATGTCTGGAGGAGAATCCTAGCGGCCGGCTGCTCTGATCGGGAGTTTTCTGTGATTTCTCCAAACCACACCAGGCGAATGTTGGAGCAGTACCTTAATAAAAGGGCCTAGGACCGCGCGCGATCTTTTACTCGTCATACACAGGCAGGGATCATATTGAAACTAGTGGCGCTAAAACAGCACGTACTTTCACGCAAAATTACACAAAAAGTGCTCAAATTTTCGAAAAATGGTGCATGACCTTATTTCAAAATCTAAATTTAAGAAACAGATTTCATTAAGGAAAAAAATCACTATCTACATATTATAGTTGTAGGAAGACGCCGAAAAAAAGTGAATGTTTGCAATATTCGAAAAATCGGAGTTTTTAACCATTATTCCACTTTGAAATTAAAACCAATAGTGTTTAACTAAACATACAAAATGGCCCAAACAGGGCGGTGCATCTCAAAAAGTTTATCGGTTTTTCTATCCGATTTTTCTTACCGTTTCTCCCTGTAAACTGTGACTCATCGGCGACAGTATGCATCGATTGCTACGTCGATGTCCAAAAAAACACGCATGGACTGTAATATAACATCTTTGATTTTAACTATTTTTCAGTTATTTTCAATATTTGGCACATTTTGGAACTCTATTATATATAATTTCATTCGTGGAATAATCCTATTAAATACCACTCGTGCTTCGGAAATTCTCAGATAATTTTCCTCCTCGCTTCACGAATTGTAGATTTATCGATAATTTCCAAAGCGCTCGTGGTATTACCTTTGAAAATGAGACCTGCACCATTCTCTTAAACGTCCTTTACACTATCCAACAATAAAATTGAATAAAAAAAATGGAGCCATTTTTTATTTTAAAAATGCTCCAGGGGCTTCATATAGTAACACCTAAAATTAAAATATCGTTTCAAATTCAAGAGGCCGCGATATCAGCCATATCGATTGGGGAATATCAATTTTGGAGAAAGTCGTTTGAATGTTTAAGCGGCTAGCGTTGTTCACAGACGCATAGACAGACGGACAGGCAGACGTTTTTCGGTCACTCAATTTTTTAGTATCAAGGACGTACAAAACATGGATTCTGGCAACACGACGCGTTAGAGGATTTTTTTCTAATTTTAGCAAGAGGATTTATCCAATTTTTTGTTACCAGGGCCCTGTAATAAAAGTTTTACTGTGGGAAATTCGCGTTTTTCCGCGCAGCATTACATAACTTTTTGTCTTCTCCGTAGCGAGAAAGTAAAAATGAAATCGTAAAATTTTCGTTTGTAAACCACACGATGTAAAACCGGCAACTATACAGAACGAAGATGGGAATGACTTGGGTTGAGTTCCACTATTCAATCTGCATTATTGTCTGTTTTATTTTAGGTAGTTTACGGACGGCAAGTTTACGAATTAGTTTTCAGAAGAGGTACTCAAGAATCATCTCTCGATGACATAAAATGAAAAATTATTTCAATGTTGGTTAAATTTATTGTTTATTGTAATTCAAACATTCAATACAAATTAGATCTAAAACTCTCGATTTCACATATAGTCAAGCTCAATTAATGGTCCCATTTGACCCTCCTGTACCGGAGTCTCTGAGATCTTCGGCGAGAACTTTGGTTTAAGCTGCGTGATAAAAAAGGAACATCAATTATGCAATTTAATTATTAATTAAGTCAAACGTGGCAAAAAATTGTTATTACATCTATTTTTAATGTAGTTACATTTTGCCGTTTTTAACTTTCTCGCCTACTACGTACTACATTCGTAATAAAGAGTAAGTATTGAAATGCTGAAGCGGAACGTGACGATTTTTCGTCAGAAAAACTATTGTGGGGCCGTGGTATCGAGAAAATTAATGAATAATATTCCCATATATATATATATATATATATATATATATATATATATATATATATATATATATATAGTAAATTACTTCGTTTGAAATATTGTGTAGTCAGAATTCTCGTTTTGTGGGCCCTTGATACTGGCGGTAAAACTTCTGTCTATCCATCTGCACATCCGTCCGTCTGTAGACAACGCTAACCTCTAAACAGTTCAGAGGATTTTATCTAAAATCCATATCCCCTGATCGAAAATCATTTTATACTCATTCATATTTTTCTTCGTAATCACGGTTTGTCATTTTGAATCCGAAGCTTGTTAAAATCACTTAGGACATCCAAGACAAAGTGAATATTAGTTACATCTTGATGTTCAGATTTGAAAGTGACGTACCCATGCAATTAGTGCGTCGAATGCTTTCTCTTAAAAGAAGACAGATGAAGACCACCCGAGATAAACTTAATACTCTGTTAAGAATCTAACCTTTGCACTATCTCTTTCACGGACTTCATTATATGCATATATGTTTTCTTTATTTCTCTCCGCGTCATGCGTTACTTTACCGATAAATCACTGATTTTCAACACAAATGGGCGTTAATGGATGATGGGAAGTTATAATGAAGCTCAGTATACTTCCACTTTCTTACAGGGTCCTTTAACAGATCATCAGCTGTTACGGTGTCATCCAATCGGGAGCTTGAACGTCACCATAGTGACATCACTCTAGTGGCGTTTAAGCACCCGATTGGATGACACCGTTGATGCAGTGCCAAAGGACACTAAATAAATCGAAGTATAATACATGCCTCTACTTATAAAGATCGTTTTCTCGTGGACTGTATTTTTCCTAGTCATTATTATCCGTCAGATGGAGATTATCAGATGGAGATTAGAATTTATCTCTCTATTTGTTCGATTTTCGCTATCTATTCGAAATATTATTTACTGTGTCTGCTTTGGCTTGGTTCCTCACCAATTTTCTCTTCTTGAAAGAAGTATATTAACGAAATATAAGTATTATGTCAATCAAACGAGATCATTATTATAGATTACAAGGCCTCCAGTTATGTTCCTCGTCTTGTTACCTACGAAATGAAATATTTTGGGACCTCCTATTAAATTTTTTGGGGGTTTTCTCTTCTGGTCACACCGTGATACAAGTGATCAGAGATGTGCAAAATCTACGAGTATTTTTTTATGAAATGAAACTATTTGATTTCCTGTGCTAACGTATATGATAGCATATACAGCATTTTTTCAAACTAACTTTTGAGTGATTATTGCAGCTCAGTCATTCAGGATATCCAAGTCTTTTATTAGACAAAATATACTTAAAATTGTCGTAAGAGATTATTTTTGAGTTTTCGACGTTTCCTCCCCGGACATCCTGTGTACTAACATTATTTGCTAACACTTTCTTCCATTCATAATGATGTGGGAGGAAGGGGGGGAGTTCACTTATGAGAGTACTCGCGCGGGTAATCATAATTTTAAAATTATTACTCTCTTGTAATTGATTGATTGATGTAGGATATTATTAATACAGAATGGGTACATTGCAACAAATTAACAGAAAACATTAATGTTAAAAAATCCAGATTGTAATATTGAATAGCTTCCTTAATAATTGAGAATAAAACGTGAAACTTGGATCATGATATCAGCATTACAATGTTTTTGAATGCATAATTTGAATCACCTAGGTCTTATCATTTCTTCATAAATTAAGTTTTAAATTGATGTTTTTGGCAAAACCCCTTAAGTATGGTTCAAAAGTACTTTGAAGGAATTCCTTAAAACGTATCTCATTAGAAAGAGCAGGTTTTGAATCTGCTACAAAAGTTAATTTAAATGCTAATGAGAGGCATACAATACCACAAATGGGGTAAAAGTGAAGTGATGTTGACAAAAAACGTGTTAAATAAAAATGACAATTTATTGGTATATAGTTTCGTCAAAATTCAAGTAAAAAATGCAATTTAGGACAAAATATATAAATATAACACTGTTTGTGAGTGCATAATTTCAACTTCACAGCGCTTGCCAATTGTAATAGATAAAGAGTGAAATTGAACATTTTTGCAAAAAGTCTCCCGAAAAAGTCTTACGAAATGATTTCAAACATATTTCAATTAAAAGAGCGCATTTTGAAACCCCTAGAATGGTGGATTTATTTGTCAACGCTCCATACAATATCCCAAGTTTGCCTATATTCACACTTAACTGTTTCCCGGTTTTTGAGCACATACATGTAATCCAATCAGTCACGCGTATGATCTTGACAATCGTTATCTGAAAAAATGGATGACATAATGAACTGTGCATGCTGTTCGCTCTTATCAGAAATGACAAAAACGCTAATGGTGTTGGCGGGGTCCATTCTTGACGGGAGCTCTCAGCACTAACGAAAACACAAGGGAAAATGACATATGGTTCCGCGTAATTGCACTGAATAAAAGTGACCAAAGTGACCATTTATTTGTTCCAAATATGTGCATTCAAGAAAACGCACGTTTCTTCATACTTTTATTTGAAGATGAACAGGAACAGGGAAAAGTGTGAAAATAAATAATTCAAGTGGTCTTAAATTTTTCTGAAGAGCACTTTTAATTACGTTTACTTGGTGTTGACTTCAAATAAGCATGTGATTATTTGCAGGATTCCTCAAAATATGCTTTGATAACTATCATTACTTTAAGAACTGCTTCTTAACCACGTTCTTTCGATCGTCTTCAATTAAGTAATCGTCTCTATAAGATATAAGATCCATTCTATAAATGCATTAGTGCTGAAGTCGGACAAACATAAAATATATTTAATAAATTATACGACTGTTCGTGTGATTTAATTTATTGCAGTGAAAGTGCAATTCCGACAAACAACTTTGGAGTGAAAATTCTATTTCAGTGTTCAATTCAAATTGTTTTTAGTGTGAGGTGCAGCAAGAAAAAAGCGTGTTTATTTATTTTTGTGAATATTCAATTACCATCGGATTTGTTGATTTTCCGTGCCTTTTTACTTTCTCGTAGACTCGGTACAGACGTTTTATAGACAAAGGTATATAATGCTGCAGAAAAAAGATGTTTTGACAGAAAAACAAAATTTTCTGATCCCTGATACCGAAAAAATGTTTTTCTTTCGCGTGTAGGTAAACTATTACTTTCTCTTAAATATAATATAATTTGATTGAACTGTTTCCGGGCACGTCAACTGCTATAGTCATTAGTCCTGTTAGTATCCTGAATCTTGGGTGTTGGCGGTGATTCCTTTGCCGCCGGGTGGTGAGATCCGACTTCGAGCTACACGTCGGATTGCGTGGGATTTTCACATCCAGGAATCTCCCCCATAGGGGCACCGCCCCATCAAGTACAAGTTCTATGCTCCCGACCGTTTCTCGACATGTGTGGAAGTGTGGTGGATGTAAGTGTTCGTGTGAGTAAGGGGAGATGATGGGACAAGGAAGAGGAAGGAAAGGTTGCGCGCGGTCCGTGATTCGTTTTAAGGACACTGTTCCTGCATTCGTCTGGTTTAATCGGAGAAACCACGGAAAAATACCGACCAGAGCAGGCGGCTGCAAGAATTCTCCTCCAATCAGTGGCTGAATCCGACGTAGCTATTTAGCGTGTGTCGCAAATCCGCCACAGTCGGGTCTGAACCCTAGAACCTCTCGATCCGAGTCGCTGGAGAAACAACGTAATGCTAGCTCTGAGCCAACTCAGCCGGTTGTAGTGTAGTTAAAACTCACGATTTGTGAGCCCTGATACATTAACGTGACTTTACTCAAAACCTCTGTCCATCTATAACGATGAGTCGTCGCACGTTCTTTAATAGTCTATTACGAAACAGTGATGTAATGATGAGTATTGATACATGAGTGAAGTAATATTATGATACGAGCGAATATCATAATGTTCGAGTGTGTTAATACTCGTTACGTCAAGTTTCATACAGTTCTTTGTTTACGACTAATAATAGCTAGTATGTACGTAATAGTTACGTGGCAGCTGGCACGCAGTGGCCAATCAACGCCATCTAGCGGAGTCACCCATTTGTGTCCCAGGTGACTCTGGGTAAGCATAATCACAGTCCGGCATCAAACGAGCAGTAAGCGAGTCAAATTAGGATTCAATGTTAAAGAAATATTACCAAAGTTCAGTATATGTTCTTATTACTTATCTGTAAGGAACGGATTTTATTGTAATAAAAAAAGCAAAATATGTACTATTACAATGTGTACTGATATTTTCCAAAATGTGTAAGAAAAAAATAGGAAATATGTAAAATAAAAATTCATTGTAGAATTTTAAGTTGCTCTGTAGATTTTCCGATAACATAAAGTCTCCGATCAGATCTTAATATGAATTCGGAGCGGCTGAAAGAAATTGTCCTCTACAGAAGTAATTGTCTTCGCCACACAACCAGTGGTGGATCGTGGATTGGGGTGGGATAGGGGGGTAAAGAAAACATACCCCCTCAGTCCAACAACGTGATAACATACGTCTGTAAAACTATTGTTTAGTTTTCGATCGAGTTACGTACGGACTCAACGAAAAATGATCAAGTAGTTGATTGAAATTACTTCTGGCTCACAAACACCTGCTCATATATGATTGTGAGTTCGCGGCTTCCAAGAAGAGGGAGGGGATAATACATAACAAAGGTTCGTTGGTCATAGAAACGCAGAAGCATTACATTGCTTTGTAATAAATACATTCCAGTAACACATATTGCAACTTGCATATGAAATGTTTCATTTCTACGAACAAATATGTTACAATTTAACGAAGTATGTAAGGAATATGGACTTATAGATAAAATAAATAAAAATATGTAATTATACCAAAATAAGTAAAAAAATATGTAAAATAAAAGTAGTTCTAATTTATTCAGGATGCCTTGTAAACTCTAAAAAATATTATTGAATACAGGTATCTTTTTTATATATATATATATATATATATATATATATATATATATATATATATACACACACACACACACACACACACACACATGAAAATCCGTTCCCTACTTATCAGCTTAATAACTAGTATAGTCCTTGTAGGGGGATTCAGTCATGAATTTCTTTTGAATTTTGGAAGCATGGGAGGGCACGTGCTGTTTGCCGTCACGCACCACGGGTTGTCTAGACACAGTAATACACACAATCGCATGAAAAATTTAATAGCACAATCTCCAATGAATAATTCTCAACTGTACACTTCTCTGAGATTGGTCAAACACCTGCACTATAAAGACTTTTATTATACGAGATTAAGCTATCTAATACGAGAATTATACAATGAGAGAATAGAAAAAATAATAATATAATAATAATAATAATAATAATAATAATAATAATAATAATAATAATAATAATAAAAATAATAAGTGCAATGAATTTAAATGAAAGGCAAAGTGTCCCAGATGTGTTATCGCTTGATAATTTTAACCATTTATAATACAAATACCAAATTTTAATATCTTAAAATTAATAGAATGAATGCTTATCAGACATCATTTGTTCGTTAAGTCGATTTCGAGATAATCTGCATTTCAAGTGCTAGGCCTTGGAACAAGCGTGTTTGAGTGTGAGGTTATAGTTAACGAAGCGAAGATAGTTTTTCAGCTTCGAAGATTGAGTGATTTTAAAAGAAAATATTAGTGAATGTATGTGAATGCAACAATCTTCTGGAACATATATCCCCTTACAAAAAAAATTCAGTGCTTATAATTATAACGTTTCCCAGGAAAGTCTCTCCGTACTGTGCCGAATCACGGGCTTTTACTACCAATTGCATTTGTTCGGAGCAACCAAATTACTGGGAAACAAGTAAAGAGGTTGAACTTCGTTTAAAACATTACGTGCGTTGACACTTCTTCAGCTGTAACGCTGTCAACCAATCGGCCGACGAAGCTGAGGAAGTGTCAATAAACTTATAATCCAGTCGGTAGGCACATTTTACCTGAAAGAAAAAGGTCATAAAAACTTTTTCTTTGAGTATGTTGTATGTACCCAGACACTAGTTAACACACCAAGTTTTCGACCTCTCAGAACCTGTGCTAACTCCGGGAGACCTGAAAAACTGGTATTTTTCTTTTTCGGTTTTTTCTCCATAACTCTTAAGTTCTGTAAAAAGAATGATTAAATTCAACTTTAAAGACGATAAAATTTTCTACAACTTTGTATAAACATTTTTTGAACCAATTACCAAGCGAGCTCAGGTTTAAAAAAAAGATATTATTTCATTTCTCAAAAATGTGTTCAAAAATACACGTTTGTGATACCAACATGTAATAAATGTATTATTGTTACATATAATACTATTTTTGTAATGTATGTGATAGTTCAAACATATATACCACCTCTCCTAATTCGCAACCTACCAGCCTCCACTGATTCTGACTTCAAAATTTCTTCAGAGAACGCTAGAGAATGCCTGTCGCTGCCATGTGAAACAAACGTTGACTACAGGAACCTCTGACGAGGGTATCAATTAATGAGGGTCCATAAGTGTCTGGGCGATTGCGATGTTTCAAAACGATGTTCGAACGTGGTAAACGATCAACAATCTGATTAGGTCATATTTCAGGCAAGACTAGAAGATGAAGGAAGATGCTAATGTGAAGAGGAAGTTTAGCTGCGTTTGTGATGTTGTAATAAGTATAGTAGTTATTTGGGGCTCGTATGGTGTAGTGGTTGGGCATAGCATGTAGCAAAAAGCTTTGTTGCGAATCGTCCTGGCGGCCCGTGAGATTCGAAAGGCTGGGGAAGTTGTTTAACGCGTCGGGCATCGTCTTCTCACGAGGAAGTTGTGCCGGGGCGCGCCACACTCGGGCGTTCGGTTGCGGCGAGTCGCGTCCTGACCCGCCCGCGAGCGGCGCACACTGGTCTGAACAGCGCCCAAGAACGAGTCGGAAGAGAAAGAATGAATGAAAGAAAGAAAGAAAGAAAGAAAGAAAGAAAGAAAGAAAGAAAGAAAGAAAGAAAGAAAGAAAGAAAGAAAGAAAGAAAGAAAGAAAGAAAGAGAGAGAGAATTTGAAAGAAAGAGTGAAAGAGGATATAAAGAAAAGAAAGAAATTAAGAAAGAGAAAGAAAGAAAAAAGAAAGAGAAAGATTGAAAGCAAGAAAGAAAGAGAAAGGAAGAAACAGAAAGAAAGAAATAAAAAGAAAGAAAGAAACATGCAAGGCAACTAGACAGATGGTATGGAGATGTTCAAGGTCCTGATTTGATGACTGCATCACTGCTGAAGTGTCAACGGGATTAATGTTTTAATCGAAGAATACGGTCGGGGCGTGGCGACGCGTGGATGGGCGGGGTTCAGTTGCTCCGATTTGCTCATTTAAAAATGGAGACCGTTTAAATTTGTATTACAGGGAGGGGGAAAATGACTCAATTTTTCATTGACGCAATTTTCAAATTACCGAAAATAAAAGAGTGGGGTTAAAAATATCATTATCATAATTAGAATCAGGGTCATATTAATATCTTAGGGAGCTGTAAGTTTAAATAAACTACGGACCCACCTAATAATAGAAATTCTAACTAAAAATAAATTGGAATATTTGAAATTAAAATGATATTAATATTTTTAACGTATTTAGGAACTAATATAAGCTTCTGTTTAATAAACGAGGCTCCTAACCGGCGGGGATCCAAAACATGTGCTTGTAGTCAGGTTACGGAATGATCCACATCTGATTAGAATCCAACATTTTCGTGCTCTAAAAGTAGTAAATTTCTAGTAGGAAAGTGAAAAGAAAACGAAGACGGTGCGGGCCTTCGGGTCATTTCAGACCACTGTGCGGCGGCCCCCGGGCCCCTCGGCCCCTTGAGGCGCAGCTCCCGTTTCAGAACCGTTTTTGCGCGCGGCCACTACGCCCCGGCCCCGCCCCCTCCTCCTTTTCCTCCTTTTCCTTTTCCTCCTCCGCCGAGAACCGCTGCGCTGCGCTATTAGTCCACGGCGAGGTCCTCGGGGCTCAGTCGTAGCCGCAGCCACAGCCAAACGTTCCTGGCTCACTCGTAGAAGTTCACTCTCGTTCAACCTGGAATGTTCGCAACTCTATACTTAGCATTTAAATCTACGAAAATGTATTAAAAATATCTCCTGAACACATAATTATATTGACAGTTATGTTGGGTTAAAATATCCTCAACGACAAATATAAGCCATACGTAATTGCCATTTGGGTAATGAACCTGTCATACGTCTATCAACTTTCATAATCGATATGGAGTGAAAATGGATACAAATTTATATGTACACTTGTAAATTTATATACATATACATTATGTATACATATACAGCCACCCAGGTGGTGAGGGCATACGTCAAGGCAACTATTTTTTGTTGTTGTGAAAATACGAGAATACGAGGAAAATGTGAAATTTTCACATGGAAGGACAAGATATCAACTACGTGTAATGACATTTAACACCACATCGAAATTGTGTTTCTCGTGTTAATGAAGGATTTGAAAATACAGTACTAGTTTAATGTTCCAAAGCATTGTAGCATACATGAGTTCACAATAGTACAAAACATTACATTCACCTTCTAAAAGCCCGGTTAGGCAGATGTTCTTTTACCTCACGTGCCACATCGGTCCGAACACTCACACGTCATCACGTGCGTTGCTGATAACTGGTTGCTTCGCGTCCTTGCAGAAACCCTCCTGCCCAGGTATGAAGCGGCATTATTCTTAAGAGCTTCCACCAATTCCCTATGGAATTCTCGGGAATTTCTCCCATAGAGAAATGTTGTCTTGGAGTACGAGCGCTGCTCGAGTCGTATTTCATTCATCTTGCACGGCGATTGTCAGATAACTGATTTCACGTTGCTTTCTGTTATAGTGGAGACACACTCAGTTGTCTGTTTTTACGTGTTTGCGCTGTGAATATTGGAAATATTGCACTTTACCTCCTGTAAAATCACACAGAGACAGAGATGTAAGTACTTAAGGGGTAGGCGATGAAGTGATTCAGCCTCAAGAATATTAATGTAGACAGATTGGAGAAGAAGTACGAAGTAAGCAAGTAATGCGTATTAAGGTGTTTGTTATTTTGCCAATGTTGGTATTTTTTTATTTGTTTCCTTAAATACACTCGAAATGCGAGAAAATCAGGGATACAAATTTTGAGAACGTTTAAACTTTACTAACTCCTGACATTGAGCAAAAGGTACGTCGGAGTCTATAGTTATCTCCACTGGCAGATCTGTTAGACCCTCAAAGTTGTAAATACATGTAACCAAGTGAAATGAACACAAAACCTGTGACGTAGTGATGAACTATGTACAATACTGAGCGCATAACAAATCAAAACCGATCATATAATAGCAATATACAAATAGTATATAGTTATTCGGGATTTGGAGAACAAATAGTGTCTACTTGCAGACGTTGCTGTGAATGCAATCAAGATGTCGTAACAAAGAGGCAGAAAAACGTCTTAAATACAAGTCTAAAATAAGGGATCACCCGAATGTGAGATTAAAAACATAAGTCGTACCAATAGTTGTCAGAGATCTGGGATTTCTTCCGCAAAATTTATGTAAGAACTTCCGAGCTCTCACATCATTCAAGTGCAATACAACGTGATTGGGAAAAGCCCATATTTTGCGCTTCCTCTAACACTTATTGTAAGAATTCACTTTTTGTGGGCCCTTGATAGGTAGGTACCGAAAAAAATGGTTTAAGGAAAACGTCTATCTGTCCGTCCATCAGTCCGTGGTCATCGCTAACGCCTAAACTGTTCACGTGAAGTTGCCATGCTTCTTTTCCTGTTTCCCGTAGTCTTTCATGAGATATCAGGCCGAAATACCACACAAGCAACGTTGTGATACGTCACTTTGAAATTCTTATATTTCTTATTAATGGGTGATAATGTTTCTCGCTTTATGAAATGCAGTTTTAGGCTGTTGATTTGGATTGATTGATTAGTGATTCCTGGCCCGTCAACTACTAAAGTCATTAGTCTTGTAAGTATAGTGCATGTTTTTTTCCTCGGGAGATGGCGGTGATCTTCCCTCGCTGGATAGTGAGATTCGGCGCTGATCTGCCCATCGGCTAGCGGGGTTTTCCTCAACCAGGTATCTCCCACCCCCTCAGCCGCGACGAGCTCGAAGCTCCCGACCAATCTCCTGACATGTGATGTAGTGTAGTGCATGTTACACATGTCTCCGGAGAAGTGTAAGTAAGAAGTGAGGATAGGACAAGGAAGAGGAAGGAAAGATTGCGCGCGGTCCGTTACCGGTTTCTTAAGGTATTGCTTCGACATTCTCCTGGTATTGATCGGAGAAACCACGGAAAACTACCGATCAGAGCAGGCGGCCGCTAGATATCTCCTCGAGTCAGCGACTGAACTCGACCCAGGTAAATAGAGTCAAAAATCTTGCTACCGTCGGTACTCGAACCTAGGACCTCGCGGTCAGAGGCATTGCAGTGTCATCAGTAGATGCCCTGAGCCACCTGCTTTGTTGATTTTGTGTTGATGTATTTAAACCTTTAAAATAATTAGTTTTCTCACCTGATGCGCTACGACTTGTAACGAGTTTTACAAGTGGTGACTGAGATGTTTTAATAGGACAGAAATTGCGATATTATGTATAATATTAAGTGGCCGTTACTAAAGCAATAAAATACAAGCTATTTAGCGCTAGTTTCGGAATCCTTTACTGTTATATAGACATAGGAACGACCAGCCGTCCTTAACTTCTGGCATCCATTAAGATTTTGGAGATTCACTACCCCCTCTGCGTTTTGCATTAGTTTGATCTCACTATCTAGACAATTGTGACAATCTGACTTCGGTTGCAAACCCCATGCTAATGAAAGACCGATACCACATTTGCTTCACATGGGTAACATTAAGTAATATGATTAAGTATATATCGATTCTCTATCAAATGTTATCCACAAAAAAACATTTACCAATAATATGTGCGTAATTTTGTGGTTGACAAATGTGTCAACATAAAGAGAAATTGAAGAATAATGCAAGAGAGTATTGAAGTTGATATGTACTACATTATTATTCAAGATTTTTAGCCAGGCAAAACCTACAAATGTAGTTATTTCCATTGTTAGATCTGTAATGTTCTCAAAGTTCTAAACACAGGGCAGGATGGGATTAAGGGTGAAGCAGGTCCTAGGCACACTTTTTTCGTAGGTCTAAGAAAAAACAATAGAATCATATTAACTGTAATATTAGACTTTGGGGAAATTTTAAAACCAAGTAATTTTGAAGAATGCAGATAACCCAATTCATTCGAAATTTTCTTAGTCTTATGTGAAATAGTCTTACATGACTGAAATATTACTCCTTTTTTGATTTTTAATTTTTTTTTCGCTCTTTTAGAAACCTACGTGTATATTTAATATATTAATTATCGAAGTTATTTTTTGGAGATAAAAAATCGATATTTTGTATACTTACAATTTATTTATTTTTAGTCCTTTAAAATATTTTATCAAGAGGCCCTATCGAAGGCATTTCATGTTAGGCATTATGCCTAACGTGTCTACTGGTTAATACAGCCCTGCTGAAGGACAATGAATCTGCAGGATAGAAAAAACTGGATATTATTATTATTCTAGATTTGGAGAAAAAATGCTGCCATTTCGCAGATGTTGCTGTGCCATACCGAGACAATGTAACCAAAGTGGAAGAGAGACATCTTAAATACAGAGTTTGGAAATCGATATCAAGCGGAGTGGGGTGTAAAATATGTCATTAGATTGTCATTGGAGCTCTAGGATTTATTCCGCAAAATTTGTGCAAGAACTTGTGCAGACTCTCATGACATTCAAAAAACTGGGTAGTGCGTTAATGGAACATCACGTTAATGGAACATCACGTTAATGGAACATCATGTTAAAGGAAACAGCGCACATTTTGTGCAAAGTATTGTCAACGCATCCAGAGTCACTTCATCTGCTCTTTAGGAAGATGTTGGCGGCAATCTGGAGTAGGTTTTATATTTAACCGATCTATAATATCTTTAGTAATGAACCTAGGGAATAATATCATGTGTTACAAAAAAACATTTCATTTACTTGGAATTACTAACCACCACTTACCAGAAAAACTTAGGATACCGCATCCGGAGTGAATGGGTTTTAGGCTGTCCGACTAACGCCGTGATGGTAGGTATGGTGGACAACGATTGGGTCGTAATTTCATTTTGGCTGTGAAGAAGGCTGCTTTGTGACGACGGGAACATTGACAACCATGCTGCGTCTCAGATTTCATTTCACATTTGTAATATTTGGCAATAAATCGTTATTGCATTATTTTCATAAAATAGTACTGTATCGCGTAATAAGTGGAGAAATGAAATGATTACAACCTACGAAAATAACCACTACCTTAACAAGTTGGATGAGCAGGACAGAGAGGTCTAATCTTTTTTTTAAAGTCAGATTAGATTGGAAAGTTTTCAACACTTAAACACTTGGAACCTCATGCCAATAATTTCAGATTTGCCGAAGGAAGTCAGCATTTTGCACTGTCGAATGTAGTTTATCGTGCACGCGCAGGCGGCTGTCGTAAGTACAATTTGGTATAGAGACAGGTTGTACTCTCATGTGAACTACTGGCATAATTAACAATTACAAACAAAGAATACACATACAGAGAACACAAGAAAAGAATACATAAATTCAGTGTAATGTGTAGTTGCAATTGAAATTCATAAAATAGCCCAAGAAATACAGTCACGATTTTGCATAATTGACATTGTGTTCTCGGAAAATGGAAATAAGAATGACCGAGATACTTAC
Source organism: Teleogryllus occipitalis (assembly GCA_011170035.1). Taxonomy (NCBI): domain Eukaryota; kingdom Metazoa; phylum Arthropoda; class Insecta; order Orthoptera; family Gryllidae; genus Teleogryllus; species Teleogryllus occipitalis. The sequence goes on from BLKR01001618.1 coordinate 173,797, forward strand.
ATATTAATAAATGAATGTGTGAATACCTAGCGGCATGACGCTGTGGGAGACGTTGCTTGTGTTGTTAGATATCTAGAAAAATTAATTGTATTAATTTTGATGACAAAACGAATGGTGGAAGTTTCGTAGAGTGAACGCGATGGTCAAAATTCACATCACTGTTGGGTCGAGGTAGGGGACAGATTCACTCAATGAAATACTTGGAGTCATGGTCATATTATTTTACCCACTTTCGGACATATATACCAGCTGCTTGGCATAATTGGCTTACTAGGAGAAACTATACATCTCAGAAAACACAGATAGGAAAAGTAGAATTTAATTGTTTATTTAACGTCACGGAAAATATGAATTCTGATCCGAAGTTCTGTTACCGTGAGTCCGTTGTGCTGGAGAACGCCTCCCCTCCCCTCCTCTGACGCGGCCACGCGGCCAACCTTTGGTAAAACGAGCTCAAAATTCCACGTTTTCTGAAATGTTTTTAAAGGACATTTTCTCGATAACGACTCCAATTTTTTTTCGAATGGATAGTGCTAATTGCACTATTTAAGATGACATAAAATTAATTTTGCTGATTCTTTTGCTTTTTCATAAAATTAAAAAAAAAATTGAAATATCTCTCACACCTTCAATATACACATTTCTAGCGATTTGTATACATTATTGCATTTGTGAGTGGAAGTCCTTTAAAAAAATTTTAATGTAGTTTTTCGAAAACTCCAAAGTTTTCAGTGTAAGAGAGCTTCAAATTTCGCATTTACAGTAAAAATTAAATGATATTTTCTTAAAAACACTTCCAAATTTTCCTACGAAAATTTCCTTATAGGACGAGGTTTTACTCTTCTATAATAGGCTTCAAGTTATATTTCTGTTATAGCAAGAGAAAACCGAATCACTGAGAAAAAAAGTGCTTTGGGCGGCGATAGATTGCAGCTGGCAAGAGTATGTGGCAAGACCGAAAATCTAGCCCAGACCAAAGATATAAAAAACTATCCAGTACGAGAAAGGCTGTGCCATTCTGCAGCATCACTTGTTAATAATTAAGCTACGTATATTTACATATACGTTAACATATAAACAGAGAGGGGTATGAATTCAGATGTAAAACAAACATTAACAGACAATACTTCTCCCCCCCCATATGTCACATACACTTTTTTTTTACTATTTTTAATGGTAAATAAATAAAATATAAAAATTGCTTCATATCTTTTTCTTTCCGTTCAATACATACCTCACTCTTAGACCAAATGTTTGAATTACTTCCCACAGTTCGACGTTGGTTCAAGTGTACTACGAACAGGTGTTTAAAACTGCAGTCCCTTCGTTACAGCAACAACTACACAGTCCAGTGACATTAATGTGACCACCGCCTATGTTCGAGGTATATGTGCAATAACCCCGTTGAGACGGTAGGTGGCAGTACTAGCAGGGGAGGGTATATAGAGCGTGTCGGGTAGAAGGAGGAAACAGTGCTGTAGGTGGCGCATTGCAGAACCTGAGCATTTATCGTACGTCAAAAAAGGGCATGATCATTGACTTTCGGGCCGAAGGCGGAAGCATGTCCAAAACGGCTAAGTTTGTAAAGTGATCACGTACCGACGTGGTTAAAGTGTGTCGTGCATGGCAAAATGGCGATATCCAAAACCGACGCCGAGGCAAACTATTGTGCCCCCCCCATGGGCTATAGATGACAGGGGAGAACGACGGCTGCGGAGGTGTGTATGGGCAGATAGACATGCAACTGTAGAGCAACTGACCGCCTAGGTTAACCAAGGGGCTACTAGGAGGGTTGCCTCAATAACCGTTCAGCGTACATTGCTGCTTATGGACCTCCGCAGCAGACGGGTTGTTCATGCGGCCGTGCTATTTGCTGTTGATCGGCGACGAAGGCTGGTATTTGCACGCCAATACCATAGCTCGACGTCCAAAGAGGAGCAACAGTTGGCCTCTTTAGATGAATCACATTTTCTGCTCCACCGGACAGATAGTCGTTTGCGAATACAGCGTGAAACGTCTGAACGCAAACACCCAGCAACAATTCTCGGACGGATTCACGCCGGAGGAGGGAATGTCTTCGTGGAATTCCCTGGGCGATCTCGTTATTATGGAAGGCACAATGGATCAACAGAAATATGGAGCCATCCTTGCGGACCGTGTTAACCCCTATATGCAGATTGTTTTTCCTCAGCAAAACGACATATATAACGACATATACGCAGCACCATGCATCACGTCGTACAGCTCGTAGTGTACGTTCGTGCTTCGAAGAATACCTGGATGAGTTTGCAGTACTCCCCTGACAACCAAAGTACCACAATTAAAACCAAATCGAGAATATGTGAGACCATCTCGATCGGGCTGTTCAAGCCATGGATCAGCAACCCAGGAACCTCTCCTAGTGAGCAGCTGAGGCACTGGAGTCGGCATGGCTCCACATCCGTGTCGGTACCATCCAGAACTTAATTGACTCTCATTTTGCACGTCTCGCAGCGGTCAGCGGTGCGAAAGGGGGTTATTCAGGATTTTGACGAGTGGTCATCTTAATGTGTCTAGGCTGTGTACTAATACTAGTACTACTATTACAGCTACTACTACCATTACCACTATTTCTACTACTACCACTACCACAACCACTATTTCTACTACCACTACCATTATTTCTACTACCACTACCATTATTTCTACTACCACTACCATTATTTCTACTACCACTACCATTATTTCTACTACCACTACCGCTATTTCTACTACCACTACCATTATTTCTACTACCACTACCATTATTTCTACTACTACCACTACTACTACCACTACTACTACCACTACTACTACCACTACCACTACCACTACTACTACCACTACCACTACTACTACTACTACTACTACTACTACTACTACTACTACTACTAACTACAACAACTACTACTACTACTACTTCTGTTACGGACTACTACACTACTACTACTACAACAATAACTACTACTACAACAACTGCTACTACTACTACTACTACTACTACTACTACTACTACTACTACTACTACTACTACTACTACTAATGCAACGTTGCGCACTCGTTGCTTTACTGACGTCTCCTGGCAACTCGATGGCAGATACACTACTGATACTCTTATGAATACATAAAAAAACTCTCCTTCGTATTTAAAGTCTAGAGGTAATTTCAGGTTCACAGCGGCTCCAAGTCTTCCAGAAAGCAAACTCTTGCCATGTAATCGAGATTACTACGACCAAACCTGTTGCCCAGATCGATTCCACTAACCCTGAGTGGAATGAAATCTACTCGTACGTGACATAGTTTAAGGAGCTATCACACAATTTCAGACTTCTTATATCAATTTCATAGGTCACAAAAACCTAATTAGGCTCGCTCTTACGTTAATTTATATAAATTATTATATACTTATATTAATCCTCTCAATCTTTAATAACAAGCAAATAATATTAGGGAGAGAGGGCTTTTCGTTTTTAATATTGTAGGATATCGGTACCTTTCGAATTTTAATACTTTTAGTCCAATATTATAATCTATAACTTCAGAAATTTTTTTAAACATTAGAGTGAAGTATATTACCAGAAACAATTGATTGATTAAAATTGACAGATTTAAAGAAATTCTGCAATATATTTGCTATAATATAATCAAGAGTATATAAATCCAGGCCATTGCCATAGCAATGCAATTTATAAAATCTTATAAATAATTATTGTTAATCTCAAAATTACGTTATTCACAAAACTAAATAATGAAAAGTACAAACTTTAGTAAGCATATTCGAAATAATTAATGAAAGAGGAAAAAATAATATTTTTATATTAATTTTCAATATCACAGCAAATATTGGGTTAGTTGACAAACACAAAGAAAACAATACAAACTGTTTTGTTGCAAACAATTGATTAATAATCCAAAATTCTTACAACAATATATTTCTGACATCATTGCATGTTTCCATTTTTGTATATATCGCTTATGTCATTTATTATTATGCTAACAAAACTTTTTTTAATATACTGACATCTTTCTACTCTGCAGGCGACGTCTTCATGTACTACGTTCACACTATGTCCTTTGAACTGTTAGTATCTGAACTGTTAGTTCCCGACTTTGACATCATAACCGAACCTCTAATGGCCTGACCCGACCTGTTGTCCTTGTATTGCATAAAGTTGTGACGTCAGTGATCAAAACATACACGAGTTTGTGCGTTCAATCCTAGTAATTTCAGTCCTAGTTATAATAAATTAGGAAGTATTGTATGGCATTCAACGTTTCCGTTCATTCGCGTAGAAATGATTACTATGTGCAAGAAAAACAAGAGAAACCTGTACAGCGTTTGTAACGCCATTCCTCAAATGATGATTCATTGTCATACGAGCACTTTCTTTTCTTAGCACTAATAAAGAATTCTTCACTCTCTACTGCTTCAGTCGTTTTCCTGTAAGACCTTGAACGGTAAAGGACCGTTCTACCAAGAAAATGTTGATTTCTCTTTCCTTTTAGTATTTCAAGGTGCCAAACCATTCTATGTAAAGGTCACTTGCAAGCCCCTGGATTTTGAGATTTCACGTAGGCTTTATAATAAATTATTAATACCTAGTTACTACAAAAACATCATTTTAATGACACTACTTCACGCGTTATTTCTATTTCTCATATTTATCAAAATGCTTTGAAATTGACTCTCCAATTTAGGTTAGGATAATGAGGAAGATTCAGACAATTAGGAGCGGTTCCATGGGACAGGCATGGGGCCAACGGCTTCCTCACATCTATTTAATTGTAAGTTTATTCAATTTATTTAAAAAAATATTACCACATATTGATCGCATTTCTTTCAGAAGGGGTATTACCGTAGAGCTCGAGCGGAAGGAATTGCAAGAAGAAATTCACACTTTAAAAGTGTGATTTTCTTGAACGAATATTGAGGGGAGGGTCTGAACTGAAATACCTCACCTCTGAAATACTTTCTGGATTCGCACCTATTGCTACTAGGGAGAACAAGTTCTGTGTACAGTCCGTGTCCCATGTTTTGGGGAAAACCATTTTCGTCAGCAATTGATCATAAGAAAATGGAAATGAAACTAAAATGAATATGTGGCCCCCAGAATTGTGTTTGTCGACAGCTTTATTTACAAAAGACAGACTCACAGTTAAGTGAGCCTGTCTCAGTCACAGTTTCATTTACAGCATACATCCCTAAAATAGTTGTCTGATGACCAGAAATATTCATGTCAATTATAAGAATCCTTTCATTAAAAGTTCTCTATTTGGTTACAGTAATTAATGAAACGAGTGTATAAAGAGGGGGTTAAATTGCACAAGTGGTTTGTTCAAGAAAACGAGCGACGATAGGAGCGAGTTTTCTTATATACCCTTACGTACACATGGTACGTTCAATATTTTTTTTGCTTCCATTTAAGAATAATTTAAATTTTGAGAAATTCAAGCACATTTTTACAGGCGAGTGTTAGATGGCATCACACATTTGAGGCATGTGTCAGATGGTGTTATATCGCTTCTCAAAAATATCTATTTTAGTGGGCGTTGCATTGTGTTCGTTTGCAAGAAATATTTGCATAAGGGAAGTATTGAAGATATTGCGTATAAAATATTAGAAGAAGCTGACAGTCATGAAAACATTACTTCCCACGAACAGTAAGGACAGATAGGAGAGAGAATACATGTATAAATATCGGGAAAAAAGTCATTTCTGACACAGTTTTGCTTTAGCGTACTTTTTAGAACTGGTAAACACAACTGATCTTTACATTTTTTACTTTCGTAATCCTAAGACCAAATGTTTTACATGTAAAACATTTAATTTATTCACGTTAAATATTTTATGTTGTTACATAGGTCTGCGAGCTTAACGTTTACTTACCCAATTTAGTTTTATTCATTCGTTGTTTATATGTAGTTGTTGTAGATACGTAACAAGTGATGTACATTTTTGTTCATGTTTCATGACCGACTGCAAATACCTTTGCTACGTCTGTGATATAGTTACTTAATTAAAAGATTGGGCTCCTTTTTGGAATTCTGATTGGTTGGCGTGTTGTTTTAATTGCGCGGTGAAATTTTAATTGCACGTGTGCTATTAGAGTCAATCAACGATTTTTCATGGAATTAATGAGCATATTTAGTTAACTAAACGAAAAATGAATTTTATCAATTTATATTTAATAAGAAAAGAAACTCCAGTTCTGACTATACTTTCTGGAAACACCATCCCGAATCTATCCATCCACAACCCCTCTCCGTAAGAATAATTATGTCTAAGTTCATTTTTACAAAAAAATTGTGATGTCCTTCCTCTATTCAGTTCCCGGGCCTTCCATGTGACTATATTCGTTGTTTGTTTCTGTAGTTTTAGTCTAAAATTTACTTTAGAACCAGCAGGAACGTCAAACCGCGCCCGCACGAGCGACTTGCCCGCCTGGGGAGCCCGGCGCTCCTACGGGCACGGGCAACTACTCCTGATTCCGCACTCATTTACCCTTAAAATCCAGAAAGGGGGTGTACACGCGCAAACTGAAGCGGCACGAGGCGGTGAATAGTATAAAGATAGCAATATTCTCAAAGAAATCTAATTGTAATAGGTATATTAGTATGCATATAGGAAACTAATACTGTAACATTAAAAATAAATATGTCTGTCTCCACACACACATACACACACACACACACACACACACACACACACACACACACACACACACATATATATATATATATATATATATATATATATATATATACACACACTTGTTTTTTCCAAAGCAAGTCAGAACAATTAGAAATGTAAATTAAAAATTCATTATTATGTTTAAATTGTTCTCTACAAACATTTTCCGAGTATAGAACGTCGCTGATCAGTTTTTAACAAGGATTCGGAGTGTCTGAAAGTAGGTTACACCTCTTCAGAAGTAATTGTACACTAGCCTTCACCACAAAGAAGAATAGAAGATTTACCATTAAGCAATTTTATTCGAAATGTAAATTACTTTCATAGTGTATTAATAGGTTTATGAGGAGCCGGGGTTCAAGTGAATAGTGGAACCGGGTAGCCAGTGATGGATCCCGGTGGAGGGGGTTAAAGGGAATGTACTCTATTTAACACCCGTAACAGTTTTCCGTAAAAAAAATATTTGTTAGTTTTCTATCGAGTACCGAATGTGATGTTTGAAACATTAGCAAGCACGTGGTTGAAATTATTTTTGTTGACAAAAATCCACTCATCCTTGACCCCTAGTACGCAGAAAGCGGTGGGTGAGGAGTAAATTTGACAATTCATGGCAAAGAAATGGAGGTCATAGAAGGGCAGCAACATTACGTTTGATTTGTAAGAAAGGATTCCGTAACATTTTTTTGCAAACGCGCATCTGAAATGTTTCGTTAGACGTATAAATATTGTAACGAATATTGCGTCATCTGCCGGCGCCACCACGAACTAGATGGTATGCGCGGATGGGGTCATGTGCCGACGCCTTTCCGAACTAGATGGTTACGTGGTATGCGCGGATTGGGGCGCGAGATCTGCCGGCGGCCCCCGAACTAGATGGTCCCGGAGTGTTCGCGATGCTTATCGCAAGTTCAAGAAAATTCTAGGCGGTTGTCAGCCGAGTAATAAATACGTGGCAGCCGGCGACCGCGAGTCAGTCTGAAGTGGAAGTTGAGCTGTGAAGTGTGTGCATCGCGGTGAAAAGCAGAGCAGTGGATTGTGCTCAGTGGCGTGAACCGAGGCCAGCGCCGAGTAGTCAGTGCAGAGGACTGTGGTCAGTGCATCGGACAGTGGTCAATACGACGGACAGTGGTCAGTGCGGTGGACTGTGGTCAGTGCATCGAACGGTGGTGAGTGCTTAGGACTGTGCGACAGTGCAAAATAAGTGAACAGTGAATAAATAATTAAGAGAAATGTAGTGTACATAAATAACCAAATGAAGTGTGCCGTATAAAGAAATAATCAAGTGAAGACTATCTGTACATAAATCAAGTGTTTTCAGTGATCGTGTTAAGAAACAAAATAAACGTTTTTGTTAAAATAATATCTGATTTTAATTCACCACATAGATTCGTAACAATATATTAAAATGTAACGGAATGTACAGTAAAAGGTGAAATATGTAAAAACATGTAATTATACCAAAATATGTACAAATATGTAAAATAAAGATTTTCTATTTCATTCAGAACGTCTTGTAAACTCTAAAAAATATTATTCAATGCACTATTTAGTTCCTGTAAAAACATGTCATTACATGGAAATCTGTTCCCTACATATTGGTTACATAAAAAGAGTTCTAGAACACCATTGAAAGAGCGAAGCTCGTTTTCAAGGCGTTTCTCATAAAAGATCTTATATGTAGTCATAAAAAAATTAATAACACTAAATTACATAAAATATTTTAATGTTAGTCTAATGTAAAGATACAAATATAATATTACAAAAACAAGAAGAAAATTACAAAATAACTATTACTTGTATCAGAGAAGATCAGCAAACTTATACATGAACCATATAAATTATAAAAGGTCTTTTTGAATTAGGTTTTTCATTTTGTATTTAAATGGTTTGTAGTTTGCAGTTGATAATTGAGGGTATTTTTCAACAATATTACTGTATAGTCTTGGACCAAAATTATCACTATGATTGTTTCTTGCATTTGTAAGAATCGTTGGTTCTAAAAAATGAGGAGTGTCAGAGCCTTGTATGGTAATTATGAGAATATAATACAAATTTCTGTCTATTTTTGAGAACATAATTTAGTAAAATATTCAGGTAATTTCCCTTTGTGCTTGGTACTTTGAAATCAGTGAATAGCAGATCAGTTGGTAGTCAATAGGTTTTTTATGCAAATTTTGATTATTCTTTTTTGAAGCAGATTTATGGGTGTTAAGATAGATTTACAAGCTCCTCCCCAGACAATTTATCCATACTGATTGAAATAATGCCAAACAGACTGAACTAATTCAAAAATAGCTAAATAATGCTAACTACATTTATTTCCCTTAAAGAGAAAATGGGAATTAATATAGCTAAATTTGTGTCAAGTAACTTCTCCCAAAGACTGTCATGGGTCAGGTAGCCAGTGACGTACAGCTACTGGTGGAATTTGTTCAACTCTTTCTTTTATCTCGCGTCAGTTTTTTTTTTTGGACGCAGTGCTCGCGAGCTCTAGTAACCTTGTTACCTTGCCCGCGACCTTGACATGCCTGAGTTAAGCAAATTTAAATCGCTTCAAACGATGAAGTTTTTTTAAAGAATGTTGTTAGTCCTGTGCCCAACCAACCTCCATGCCCATTATTCTGGAGGCAGATGACTCGTTTTCTCCGGATTGTCGTTCGTTAGGGAGGGAATTTACGTCATTCGTACCTATTTACTTATTTTTCTATTATTTATTTTTCTATCTATTTATCTATCTATTACTATTTGTTAAATGTTTGGCGTTTGAGTAAGCCAATCCAGAGGCGTGTATTTTTAAACCTTAAGAAGAATATGATAGTCATGGTTTAGGGAAAAATTGGTTAAGATTTTATTGCTTCAAAGCAATTAAAAAGTGCGCGGGGCACTTTTAATATTTGCTCTGTAATTCTCCAAAAGTTCAAAATTCTTCAATGAATAAAGATCATGCTCCGAAATACTTTGAAATATCATTCAGCAACGTTACGTATGCCTAATGAATATTCGCTAGGTAAGCTTCGTCATTTCCGCTATCAGGAACGGAAGAAAAATGCTTGCACACTTCAGCCCATTTGCCTACAGTTGCAGTGACCTTCTTCGGTTAAATATCCCACACATTTCCTCAAGATCCAAGTAAACTGTTTCCAGCAGTGACAGAAGGTCAATTTAATTATGAGAAGGGCATCCCTAACGCAATTTTCCAAATGACGCTTAATATTCCAGGAATATGGTCACAGATTTTATGAAAAGATATTGAAGGACCAGGAGAAAATGGAGTGACAAACGTTCAAATAATATCTCTCTTACGCTGGCAAAATCATAACCGGTTGCCACAAAACCAAATGTGCCACAATGTAGAACTATTTAAATGCTAAACAATTGCGCAAAAATGATTTAAATGCTCTTCAATTTTTTATTACATTAATAATGAGATGACTTTAAGATAAAGCACAACCACATTTTATTATAACAAAAACAATTATCCCACCATTTATAACGATTTAATTGCTAATTAATTTCACCCAAGTTTTTTAATACGTTTAAAGTCAACTCGTAATTAATTGCACAAAATTTTGAATGGCTATTAAATTAATAATTTTTGTGCAATAAATTAAACAAATATCCCACAATTTAGAACGATTTAATTACGAATTAATTGCACATAAGTTTCTTAATAAATTTAAGCCAGCTTGCCATTAATTGCGGAAAAGAGAACAGATATTAAATTAATAATTTTTGTGCAATAAACTAGAAATTAAATGGTTGCACAATTCATTTACAAGGAAGGTTGATGTTACTCTGAAAGGTGGGCGCACATTTGAATGCATGCACCGCACGAACATTTTCAACCCATTTCAAAAACGCTTAGTCGCGTAGTTGGACATTCTAGGCAATGCCAACTGACAGTGAGAGTCAGGTGTAGTCAAGCGGACGTGTTTTCATTTCGAGTTCGCGTGACGGTGACTTTAGATGAACGAACAACCGTCGACTCACTCCGTCTTCGACGGAGAACGCTGATGGCGCGCCCATGTCACCATTGGTCATGTCCATTTTACAGCCCACGGACTGCGCGCTCTATTTTCAACCTTTTCCCATGGATATAATGGGCGGGGATCCTCTCACTATTTGACAGTATGGTCTAGAGAATTAACCAGCGTCGTTTCCGTGTGGAGGCATCTATTTTAAGGTACCTACGTGCGTAATTTAAAAGAGTACTTCAGTAATTTGCTCGTCAGGAAGCGGTGCGAGCTTACGAAATTTCTACCATTCATTTCATCCTCGAATTTAATTTGTTTCTGGTGGAGAGGGTGTTGCTAATTGCAACGTGTTTGCAGAATATTTGTTTGGTCATTTCGTTTACGAGTGCTGTAATCAAGTGTTGCAAATTGTTGGGTTTAGTTTGTGAACTGATTTATTTCCATCTAGTATTGCGCCATTTCGTGTATCTTCCGTACGTTTCAAAGTTAAAGAGCCATACAAGTAATTTTTTTATACAAGTAAGGCGCGTAGCCTAACATCCGTAATGCATAATGCTCGAGGAATTTGTTCGTGTTGTGTCTGCAATAGATTTTCTCAAATACTTGTTTTCATTGCATGTGCCGAAGTGGTTCTGCGGCCTGAAGAATAGAATTCGGTCAGCTGGAGAAGTCAAAGAAGTGATCTGAATTGCATGAAAATATCCTTGAATAATTCAGGTTTGAGAATTCATACATAAGACGGAATTCCTGTACGATTATAATAATGTTTAATGGTGTTGCCAAAATAATGGATGTATGTAATTCAATAATTACACGTTTTAAAAAATGCCGTTAATCAGGCTTAATAAAATATACAAATACGTTATTTATGAAATCCATTCAAATTCCAAATGTACTTGTTTTATGGTACCTACGTAAATGTTAGATCTGATTAAGTTATCTTTTTTAAACTATTGCACATGGATTTTCTCAAAGTCCTAGACGTGAATCCAGGAGAGATCAAATATTTGCACTTTGTGGGAATCTACTTTTAGTTTGACTATGTGGTGTATTAGTAGTTTCATAGCCACGAAAAAAAATGATACCGAAGACAAACTACATCTGATACAACGTGCAAGTAATGTCATTGTGTTGCTACAAAACCATTTATGCCATTTGTACCACATACAAAATGGATTTATGTTATGTATTATAATTAGAAAAGTTCGTGGAGATATAATTATAATTGTTTTAATACAGATATGTAAATTTATGTCAAGAACTGTTTAAAGAGAAAGGTAATATGCATACAATACAAGATTATTTTTCTGAACCTGTGTTGTATTGCTCAATGATCATGTAAGATTGTATTGAGAATATATTTTATGAATACTATACAGAAAAGTTTGTTTTTATAATTGATTCTTCCCTACTCAAATAATTTTATTTGTTTAAATAGGCGCGTAGTTAGCAGAATTCCTTATGCTATGAAGGTTATTATCATCACTGAATGTTCAAAAAGTAGATTCAGTACCGTGCACCTGAGCCAAATGCTTCAACAATCAAGAAGTAGAGATGGTAGTTTTAAAACAAAATTAAGGTGTAAATTCTACCATCACTATTAAGTTATAGCTAATCACAGAGTGCATAGTGCAGAGTACAGAGCTGTCGTTTTTCGACTTTATTGTAGATGGTGATCCATGTTTATCCTTCCAATCCCCCTCTTCTAATATGATTGATTATTTCCGGACATTGTAACTCGTCGTTATGCTTATTAGTCCGGTTGGTGGAGCGAATGTTTTATGGCGAGAGAGACGGAGTTTCTTGTCGGTTTGAGGGGTATTTCAACAAGGCATCATACCAGCCGGGACAACTTTGAACTCCCGATTGGTCTCCCGATATGTGTGGCAGTATCTTTCGCTTTGGTCCTGCTCTTCCACAGACCGAAATCAGTTGGCACAATTGAGTTTTCTTGGAAGGGACTTAATCAGGATAGTTTCCCGTTGCTCTTCCTGATGGTGAAATATTATTACTATTACTATTATTATTATTATTATTATTATTATTTTCTCGCTTGGAATGCACTTGCATGGGCTCAGTATCGTTTATAACGTTGCAAGTCTTGCATGAAATAAATCGGAATCAGCATTAGGCTGAATTCGAGTTTTATACCCCAGGGTTGTTAGTCCTGGAGGGATGGAATATGGAATGATGATGATAATGAAGGACGAATGGACGGCACACACAGACATACACAAACTCACCTATGCTCGAGGCGGGACTCGAACCCGCGATCCTTCCGTCCGAGATCGCCACGGCACTACTGCCTTAGCGATCTCGACTATCCGGACTGGAATTATTATTATTATTATTATTATTATTATTATTATTATTATTATTATTATTATTATTATTATTATTATTATTATTATTTATTATTATAATAATAATAATAATAATAATAATAATAATAATAATAATAATAATAATAATAATAATAATAATAATAATAATAATGAGAGGGATCGAGGCCTTTTGAGGCTTAAGACCGAGAAACAGCGAGAACCCCCGGTCAGGATGGCCGGCCTCGAACCCGGGCCTCCCGAACGCGAAGTCAGCGCGCTACGCACTGAGCCACTGCGCTTGGTGTGTGGCAGTATAGTGCATGTAAATGTGAGTGTGTGTGTGTGTATGTGTGTATGTAGGGGAAGATGATAGGACAAAGAAAAGGAAGGAAAGATCACGCGCGGCTTCTGTACCGTTTGTTATGCTATTGTTTCAGCATTCGCCTGGTTTTGATCGGAGAAACCACGGAATTGTAGTGGATGGTTGCTCTGATCGGTAGTTTTCCGTTTTATCTTATCGGTAGATTTTTCTTAGTGGGTTTCTTACCTGGATGGGGAAAGCCAAACAAATCGACGTGTAAGTCTGCATCGGATTTCGCCGCGCAGTGGAGGAAGAACACTCATTCCCGTGATTAAAACATACACTACACTTATTGGACTTGTGACCATACAAGCTGACGCGCCCGGAAACATGACATAATCAATCATTGAAAAACACCGATCGGCGCAGCCGGTCGCTAGAATTCTCCTGACTTCGGAATAATTTGGGAATGTTATATTTCGTATTAAGCAATATCTTCACCATTATCAGCAATGGATAAATATGTTATGTTCTTCTATTTTCAGCAATTTTTGACAATTGAGACACACCTAGTTAAATTAAAAGAAAAGCGTTTACTCTACAAGGATGGTGTCGAAATGTCACATCAAAATGGGGACAATAACATTTTTAATAAGTCCTCACATTTCTTGAATTTATTCATAATTCAAAACTGAATTAGCATAAGTTCTGTCCAATCAAGTGAACCGTATAGGGTGTTTACTTTCATTTACACCCGAAGGAACAGATGTGTCCCTCTTTCACACAAGGATATACTTTATTATATTTATATAATAGTATATTTGACTCAAATGATAAGGCAAATCTCTGGAAGAAAATAATACACAATAATGGAATTAACGCTGCAACTTATCTCTGTAAGTAATGCGTAGGTCGTTTTTTCCAACCTCCGATCACCCCGTTAAAAGGCCACAAGAGTAGGAGGATTTGGAGCTGTATACAGAGGGATTCCGCATCTCTTTCACAATAACCTCTGCAACTATCGACACCATAATCACTTTGCATCATGATTATCATCAATTTGAGCTGAGCTGTGAGGACGAGAAGATGGCTCGTGCAATTTATGTTCCCGCCAAGTGCGAGCTGTGTAGTGTGCTATTCGCTTTCTTCAAGAAGAAGGCAATAGTGTGGCAGAAATGCACCAAAGAATGTGCCGAGTATATGGGTGTAATTTTTAAACAAAAGAAAAGGAATATTGGCTTCTGGAGATGCTCTCATTTATGACAACATTCACTCTCACTTCTCCGTAACCGAACTTCTAGGGAAAATGAAACGCGCATTAACACACAGGCAACTTGGGCCGGACTAAGCGCCGTATGATTTTCATCTCTTCCTCAAATTGAAGAATTGGCTAAGAGTCCACAGTTTCCAAAAAATGATCGGGTGTCGTGATCTATCACCGGCGCCAACGTTCGTGGACGCGTGGATTGAAAAGCTCGTCCACAGATAAAACAAACATTCACGCCGATTAAGTAGAAAAATAACCAGATTTGAGAATAATTTTTGATAATAATTGCATTTTTACTTTCTCGTATACGCAAATAATCGTATATAGAGTAACAGAGAAAGTTGTGTAATGCTACGGAGAATCGATTTTGAGATTTTAACGGGAATACACGTTTTCGGGTCCCTAATACCCAAAAAGTGTTTTTCAAACGTCCGTCCGTTTATTCGACTATCCATCTATCTGTTCGTCCGAGAACAACGCTAGCGCCTAAAAACTATTCGAAAGATTTTTGCCAAAATTAATATTTCTGATCGATTTGGCCCGATTCAAAACCGTCGATTTTGAAAATAATACTTTAAATTTTTGGAGTTCTTTACATAAAGTCCCATTGTAAACTTTTCTCAAAATAACTTCAATTTTTTATTTAAATTTATGGTAAGAATAGGGTGAAATACACTTGAAATACAAGATGGCATAGATCTAATTTCCGATGTTACTCTGAATTTTCGAAAAATGAAAATTTTGACTGTTTTCGAACCCCTTTGAACTACAACTACATTATCGAAGAAATATTTTTCTCAAAACGAACTATGTTCTTCATAATTATTTTTTTTAATTAATAACTTGTACATTTTTGAAAATATTAGTTTTCGCGCAACTTTGAGTGAAATATGAACAGTATTAAAAACAAGATTTTCTGAAAAACTACTTGAAATCTCTCTTATAACTTTTTTATGGATAGTCACAAATGCACTGAATAACATGACATAAATGATATTTTGATATATTCTTTTGATTTTTCAAAAATTACAAAAATATAATATTTTTAGGAAAATCTCTTATACAATAAATTTCATATTGTAGATGTATTTTATTGTTTAATAAGCTTGTTAACACATACAATTTAAAGCAAATCTAATGACGGTTTTTCAAAACCCGTAGGTTTTTGAGCAGGTACTTGGGATCTAAACATGTCGCATTTTCGAAATCGTTCCAACAAATCGATCGTTCTCAGCCTGGAAAAGATTTCAATTTTCAACGACCTTCTGAAAGCCTAATTTTCATTAAGATCCCGAAAAATAAAAACCTGGCTCGAAGCATCCGGCGGGACCTCACCCTTATCGACCTGGCGAACGACCAGGTTCCCGCTGCACGCTGCAATGGATACGGCGGTCGGAATCGGGGCTCCGTTCCGTGCGCTCGTAGCGGATATATAGCGCGACAGGAGCATCCAGGACCATGCGGAGGAAGGCCCGACGGGACTTATAGCTGTCGCCTGCGATATACGCCAGGACTGCCCCTCGTCGGAGTTAACTTCATCATAGATGCGACCCTGCGTGCCTTGGAGTCTGCGGGACTCCCCGGTGCTCGCCTACGCGGATGATCTGGCACTGCTCGCTACGTCGCCGGACGAGTTACAGGCCCGCCTTGACTTGGCGGGATGTCTTGCAGCGGATGAAACTCAGGGTAAAATGCCGGACCCTACAGTAGTAATGGGCCCGACTACTCGAGGGCGAAGAAGGTGGCAACGATGAGGGCGACATGGACAGCTACAATGAGGACGAGTGGATGAAGGTAGCGCCGTACGAGGACACCGCCCCCGGCCCGGCGCTGCTACTCCCCGCCTCTACCTCGGCGCGTGTCCGGATAGCGTCGTAGTGAGAGAGTCCCTGAGAGTGAGAGTGGAGATAGTCTCGTCCCGCGAATGTGGGCTGCCGGCACCCGGAGGCCCTCCATAATGCCTGCTGAAGCTTCTGCCTCCCTCCTCCCATAGCAACAGGCCACTCCATCTCAGGGTGTCACGGGTCACAGAAGAGAAACCATCCTTCAGGGAAACGTTCTAAACTCATCAGCGGGTCAGGATGCCCCTACACCCGTCAGAGGCGTAATATCCGCGGACAGCAAATCCCGGAAGGAGGGTCCGATTAGGGTCAAATCCCGGGGGCAGCTCGTGCGCAGCCTGTATAGTTTATAACAGGTGGCGTACGGGCGAATATGATAGGATCTATGTTCATATCTATGTTAATCATTTGTTTTGTTAAGGTCGCCATCTAGGTCATTAGCGACCACTATTGGAGATAACGGTATGGTAACTATGAAGATGAAATGTATTGTTGATGATAAGGGGTGAAAGAACAAACACAAATACAACCATGCCCGACGGGACTCGAACCCGCGACCCTTCTGTCCGAGATCACGACACTACTGCCTTAGCGAGCTCGGCCACCGGGCCGGCTTATGTTAATCTTTGCCTCGGCTCTCGAGGGACAATGGACAAGCGACAAAAAAATTCCTACTTCCTCCGGTCCGGGGTGAACATGCGCCCGCTGGTTTGTAAATTCGAGCACACAGGGCGGTTAAACTGTCCGCGTCTGTTGAATCACGAGCCCAACTCTCCGCACAAGTTCTGTCGGCGCGATTGCATGCGTAACGACACGGAAACACATAGCATTTTGGAAACACTTCGGATTTATTGCTTGATTGATTTTTTGGTGTTTCCGAGCGCGTCAACTGCTTTGGTCATTAGTCCCGTTAGTGTAGTGCATGTTTTTTCTCGGGAGATGGCGGTGATCTTCTTCCGCTGAATGGCGAGATCCGGCAACGACTTAGCGTCGGCTAGTGGGGTTTCCCCCTAACCAGGACTCTCCCACCAGCGGTGCCCTGCCCCACCAGGGACAAGCTCTAAGCTCCCGACCGGTCTCCCGGAATATGTGATAGTGTAGGGCATGTTAGTGTGTGTGTGTGTGTGTAAGGGGAGAGGATAGGACAAGGAAGAGGAAGGACAGATCGCGCGCGGTCCGTGGTTCGTTTGTTAGCCTCGCAGAAACCACGGAAAACTACCGATCAGAGCAGCCGGAATTCTCCTCCAGACAGCGACTGAATTCGACCTAGCTGAAAAGCTAGAGTCGAAAATCCTGCCACCATCAGGATTCGAACCTAGGATCTCCCGGTCAGAGAAGCTGCAGTTGATGCACTGAGCTATCGCTCCCGGTGGAAACACTTTGGAAACACATAGCACACGTCGTCTCGGCATGCCAGTCTCGTTCCCCAATGGATGCGGCGACTTAACCGCGAGCTAGGCCTTCTCTTGGATATCGCCGTGGAGTGTAGTGTTTGTGAACCAGGTCGTACAGCCTGGATATACCTGAGATATACCTGACCTGTTAGTTGCAAAAGGCCACAACGTGATAGCTATTGATGCTGTGGTCGCGGTGGCTCACAGGGGCAGACTTGCAAGGGTATTTAATACTGAAACAAACCTTTAGAGATTCACCTCCGACTACAAACACAAACTAGTGGTGCTACAGAATGGTACATACTTTATCGTGCTAGTTAGTTTTCTAATTTCTTTGGTCAGGGCTAGCTTTTCGGTTTTGCCCCACCCTCTTCCGAACTGCCACTATTTGCCGCCCAAACTAGATATTCTCAAATTTTCGGTCCCCTAATCGTAGAACTGAAATATGACTTTAGAATATTTCCTTCAGAAGAGTGAAACCTCGAGTTACATGAAAATTGTCATTGAAAAATTTGGAGCCCTTATTGAGAAAATGACGTTTAGGCGTTTTTGAAGCTCATTTTCACCCAAAACTTTTCTGTTTTCGAGGAACTTCATACGAAATTATTTGAAACAATTGAATAATGCACTAATGTATACAATCGCTGATGATAAATTAAGAGAGAAAAGTCCTCTAACACATAGTGTAGCCAGAATCCCTCTTTTGTTGGTCCTTGATGCCGAAAAACTTACTGGAGTTAACGTGCTAGTAACTGTGGAGATGAAACGATATGATGACAAGCGGCGAAAGGACAAACACAAATACAGCTATGCCCGAGGCGGGCTCGAGCCCGCGACCTTTTGGTCCGAAATCGCTACGACACTATTGCTTTAGCGATCTCGGCCACCGGATCGGCGACTCTCCCTTTCATAACAAGATGAAAATCATTTACTCGACATTTTAACAAGAGCATTTATTCTTCAATACTGTGGCTCTGTGGTTGCAAACATCTTAATGAACTGAATTGCTGGCCCTATCTTTTATTTTCTGAGGAAAGGAATGCATGGAATACTAACAGATATAGAGACTTTAATAGTATATAAAGGGGATTAAAAGACATCGAAGTTCTTTAAATGATATTGTATGCCTGAAAGAACTTCACTTGTTTGGGAAGACTGAGAGAACAGAACTTTATGTGAACAGAATAAATTAATTGTTGGAAAACATAACGAATCTGGAAAGAAGAACAGGCGTATTATGGGTCATTTGACA
This sequence comes from Teleogryllus occipitalis, assembly GCA_011170035.1. NCBI lineage: Eukaryota > Metazoa > Arthropoda > Insecta > Orthoptera > Gryllidae > Teleogryllus > Teleogryllus occipitalis. Next base: position 192,859 of record BLKR01001618.1, read on the forward strand.
AATTCTGTTTGCTTATTGAGATTGCTTGCTAAGATTTCCCAAAGCGCCGACCGCTGCCCAAGACCGGTTCTTAGTTGATTGTGGCGTGACTGATACGGGGTCGGGCGAAGCGAGAAGGCCAGTGACCCGTTGATCTAGTTCAAAATATTCTCTTGATCTAGTAAAAATTTATAGTTAAATCATAGATATCGTTCTAGTTAAAAAGATGTGCAGTTGTAGCGTCAGCTACATGGCACGCGGCAGTGTGGTGTACAGCGGGTACCGTGGACACTTCCGGAGTGGACACGTGTGGAATGCCGAACAATGGACAGGAAGAGGCGAGGGTCCAGCTCGAGGGCTAAGGTTCAGAGGGTTGGTGCCATACTGACGCCAGATATGTGCCAAGACCAGGCAGTGGCGACGCGGTCACAGCGATGCTATAAAGTCGGGTAGGATCTGAAAAGGAGCAGCATTGTTCCTCGATTTTTTGGCGCGAGGACGCCAGTGTGCGTGGGAGGCCGCAAGCTCGCGTGTATGGGCATTAGGCTCATGTTGCACAGTGCGTTTGATAGCAGATACTAACGAGGAGCGAATGCTGCGGGAGTAAATGGTATGGCACTCATATATATATATATATATATATATATATATATATATATATATATATATATATATATATACACTAGCTGGTGTACCCGGCGTTGCTCGGGTTTATAGTAAATTATTAGTCAGGGAGAGGAATTCCATTTTTTCATACCCTGCGGTGGGGCCTACTATCTCTTCTGTAGTATCCCTTCTCCCCCCTGCTCCTCCCGGCCATGCTCTGCACGGCCACGCTTCGATAGCCCTGTCTTCTCTTCACCCCCATTTGGAAATTTCCGGTCTACCTCGCTCACTTTTTCACAAAAAATTATATATTTCTTATTTGGGCTTCCAGCTCCTAAACTTTCTTCAGTTTATAACTAAAAACAATAAACAATTCTAAACTACAGAATAAAATACTTGTAGACTCACGTATATTTTTTGTGTGGAATTTCACATATTACTTCCAATACTTTCAATAAATTGTCACATTGTAAAACTTACTCTTTTTTATATTTTGTCTTCTCTTGTATTCATAAACAAATATTTGAAATTGATCTGTCAAATCGTGACCTTGAAGGGACTGACTGTTTCAAGCGAAGTTTAACATGCCAGAGTTCTCGCACGGAGACGCTAGAAGATAGATATGGAATAAGAAAGTATATGTCAAAACGTAATTGACGAATCATAATAATAAAAGTAAATGAAAGTATCAATATTGAACGTAATTGCCAGTATTTATAATTATTTTGAAGACGAAAAATATATATAAGTTTAAACTACGTGTAGAATAAAACTTATTTTTTTATGTAAATCAATTAATCATAACATTGAAGCATGAGAACAATACTGATCCATCAACATGTACATAATGGGTACACACTAAATTGACAATCTTCTGAACAAAATCATATTAGCTTCATTATTTGATCTGAAGTGCTATATATTAAGGATCTTGAAATGTGAATAACAGAAACCAATTCATGCGTTGGGAGCAATTGCAATGCAAAATAATAGCACAGATTATTCTCAATATGTAAGTGATCATTGCTTAATTACATACTACTGCACTAATCTTCTGCACATAATGAAGAAAAAAATCAACTGGATGAAACCAAACATACAAACATTTTACATTTTACCAAATTGAACATGAGAACTGTGTAAATAGTCAAACTGTGAGTGCTATTGAAAAGCAACCCTACTACGTAGAGAATTATTTACATTTGCATCCCTCCTTGCAGTATTATTTTCAATAGTGCGAGTGAGTACTTCAGCAAGTCGCACTTCTCTTAATAGCCGTTTCAAAACGTTTATAGACTGCCCATCTATTCGCACTTGTATAATCTGTTTTGACAACTTGACACTCGCATTGTTTCAAGAAATTCAATGTTTACAAATTTCTGTAAAAGAAGAGGTTGTTTAGAATGTATACGATATCTATATATAATACATTGTAGATTACTGTATATTCTGTACTATATATTATTGTACATTGCACTGTCTCAACCTACCTCAATTTCTGTACAAATTCAAACGCCAATGTTTTAAAGCCACTTTGTACATACCACGGATTAAGGATAATGCATGTACCTTGTCATCTTTACCACTTTAGTTACCGATTTCTTCCAAATATTCCACCAATGTTCAGAACTAACAAATCACCACCGTTCATACAGGGACATTACATAACCTTATTCAAAGTCCAATGAATCTCGTAATAATTCTGGACATTAATGAAACCAGTAGTAGATCTCAGACGTCATCCTCTGGTGGCGCACAGCTAAACTATTGACATTGATGCGCTCTTGAATCTGTGATGTAAAGCTATGCCAAAAATGTTGATAAAAGTAATTATTTTGTAAATATATTACGGTTTATGGTTGTAAATCATAGCCTATAGTACTCCAGACCTTTAAAGGAAGTTAGCACAAAAGTTTCATCGGCATTGGTTCAGTAGATTCAGAGATTACCGCGTTGGAAGACTATATATATATATATATATATATATATATATATATATATATATATATATATATATATATTGAGATATACAAAATTTCTCTCTACTTTAATTTCTTGCAAAGATCTTAGCGTCCAGCTTGCTGGGTCAATGAGTCACGATATATTATAATCCTTATTACCTTTATAATGGATTATAGGATCCGCTGACTATACAGCGCAGCTGGGAATCTCAAATAGAATGATTCTATATTTCTAGTTCATTACTGTTTGGATTGACTAAATGAAAGATCACTTTCTTTTCTAAAGAGCAAAATTTAACAAAGTTTATTGTTACCTTTTAGCAAACAATTTAGTGAATTTAATAAATGATTTTGATGTTAGGCCTTTGATCAAGATATCTTTGAATTTTACAATTTTATACCGCGGTTAACTTATCTATTCTTCGTTGATGTCCCTCGTAGACTTCTCAGTCGAAATATCTTGCGAGCTTGCCGTAGTCCAATGTCCCAAGAAATCCTCTTCTGCTCCTATCCAAACTGGTCTCAAACTATCAAAATTATCAGTCCCGATTACGTCCTATGACATAGTCCCGAAATCTATAACTCGATTACCACTCCCGACAAAGTCCAAATTTATGCATCAATATTACTTCCACATGCAATATCTGCAATATCATTTACTGTCCTTAAAATTTCACGATCTGATAACCCGACTCTGACTATCTGCACTACACTCGCTCCCTCTCACGAACCTACGATCAGTTCAGACACGCGATGCCGATCAGAATGAAATCTTCCTGCATGATTCACCCCTCGAAGCTTCCTATTAAACTCCCTTCTTTTTTTTCATAACATTTGACCGTCCTTCTCTCACCCAGCCAATCCATGCGTTCGTTATATTTTGATGTAGCTAACCTTTCGATCGTCTAAACTTCTTAATGCATATTCCACCATATTGTCTTCAAATAAATGTTAGTTTATATTCATGTGACATATCGGTATGTCACAATATATATATATATATATATATATATATATATATATATATATATATATATATATATATATATATATATTGTGACATACCAATATGGGGACATGTTTTATTACATAATATTTGTCGTAAATGGGCGAAATGGTTAGGGCAAATAAAAAGCAATATGGCGCCTTAGTAACGACGTCGTGGTTGTTGTCAGGATAAACAAACATTCATCTGACCGTGGAGGTGACGGCGTGAGTAGGAGGAAATATAAGAGATTTGTGGATTGGTTGAAGAAGCGTCGACTGGTTATTAAAACGGAAGTTTGTGGCATTTTGTCGAAACAAGATAGTAAAAAAAAAAATAAAAGAAAGGCGAGGCATTGTGGGTTTTAAATGGACGAAAAAATTCATTCGGTCGCATGTCGTGACGGTGAGCAGTTCGCTCGCGAATAGATTAATTTGTGCATGTTAGGACTTGTAAAAATTTCGGAGGTCTACAGTACGTGTTCAGACTTTGAAATATTTTCGTGTGGTAGAGCAAGAATCGGACTTGAGGGACATATTCGGACTCTGAATATTTTCGTGGCAGAACCAGAAGTGAACTTGTGATACTTTCTAAGATTTGTGGACGTGTCGAGTTCTGAATATTTTGCTGTGCATCAAAATAAGACTTGGAAATTTTTCGCGAGTGAACTCTAATCATTCTTGAACTTATAAATGTGTGCGGTTCACGAACGATACCGGACTTTGCATATTTTCTTGCTATAAACGGAAGATGGAATTGAGAAATTTTTTGCTGTGTAATCATAAAGGCGCTGGATATTTATACGGAGAGAGCGGGCATCAGACATAATATAGTGGAGCTGGAACAAATATTTGAGTGGTGCGAAGGGGTGAATCGGCGGTGTTCGTTTTTAAAGAAGAGAAGAGGATTCGTGGTAATTGGACTTCGGGACTTCGGAGCCTCAAGAAAGAAGGGAAGGCGTTTCTTCGAGGTAGCATCAATCAAGAGCACGCGAAGACCAGAATCGCCGTATAAGGTTCGAACCAGGTCATGACTAAAGAAAGTTTCTCATTGTAAATTTTTACATTTTAATTTGCTGCATTTTGATAGGAAATAAACATTAAGTTTCTCTTTGAAAGAAAGATAAATGATTTTCATTGGCCAATTCAAGCCAACAAGTAGCTAGATCAAATAATCTCTGTTTTCAGATTCCTCGCCATTCTGTATAGATGGCAGATCGGGTAATCGGCTATTAATAGATAATAGCGATTATTTCTGACGTGACCCATCGACCCAGCTAGCGGGATAATATTTAGTTTTTATCAGAGTAATAATAGTTAAAATATTATCGTAACCTTTTTCCTGGCGCCCATGTTATTAGAAATTCGGAAACAGGTTACGACGAATCGCCCAATAATTGTAGCAGTAAGAGGTATGTTTCAATATATATATATATATATATATATATATATATATATATATATATATATATATATATATATATATATTTAATTTACACAATTTAACTGTCTATAAATATGTATTAGATCATATTCAAACTAATCTAATTCCAATATTAATTAGACAGTCATAATATAAGGAATTTCTTAACAATATATATTTGCGAAGACCATGAACATTTTACGTTATATAAAATCTTCTTTTGTCAGTAGACTCGCGAATATCCTAGGTGTGACACTATGTCAGGTACGTAAAACTCTGACTAGCCATACTTATTTTCATACTTTTTAATTCCATACTATCATCCATTAAATAATAATTACATAACATTTGCGAATTATTCCTTCAATCAAAAAATTAAAGGGGAGAATGAAATCTCTCGAAACAAATGTGCTTTTTAAAATCGGAATAGTTTCTTTCTTTTCGAGTTTTTGAAGAAATGATAAAAACGTTTTCGCTCTTCACGCACTGATATCTAAATGTGACGTCAATGCGTGGAAATACCTTTTTCTCAGAGACAACTGCCAAATTGTGTCCTCAATCTTGCTCTTGTAGTTAAATTTATTCCGTACATTCCCCACAACATGCTAGGATTGGACGCAAAGAAAAGATAAACACAACTTACAAATACGTACGGGTACACAAGTACTCAACACTTATTAAAGAAATACTGACTTTCAGTTCAATAGTTTACCTATTTATCTGTGGTCATTTGAACCCTCAGGATAAAAGGAAATTCACGATTAATATCATAGAAATATTCTCTAGTAAATGATCTGTAAGCAGAGAATGACACGGAATCTTTTCTATTAAATATTGTATATATTTTGGAATTAAAATATTTTTATTTCCGAAAATGTTTTACCAAAACTAGTTAATAATTTATTGCATAATAGTATTTTTGGGGGACACCTGGACAAAGTACAGTCTAATAGGATTACTCGCCTGTGGGACGCTGAAGTTCAACTTCCGGCAGTGAAATATTTTCTCATTTTTATAAGAATTTCTCCTCACCTCCCTACCCCACCATTTAGGGCGACGTCTACATGAGTACCTGACTACTCTTGAGTACCTGACTACTTTTGAGTACCTGACGTAACCTTACAGAAGGCAATCGGAACAACATTGTGGCAACATCACCTTCTAGCAATTGTGTATGAAGCATTTCAGGAGTATTTCAAAAACGATGCTTACACAAGTTCTCTAGCAATTCACCGTAGCTTGAAACACTTTGTAGTCTGGCAAATATTTCTTCGAAAACTAAATGTTGCTTTTTACATTTCATGCTCGTTTGGTTACATTTTTTCGGCCTATCCCATATGCTAAACATGTTATCATTTTTCGTGGAAACCTTCATGGGATGACGTCAGTGTTCACAGCCTTATAACATCGTGGAGACATGTACAGGAATGAATAGATATTTTCTATCATAATATTGGGTACATTTCCTCTCAAGCTTATCTGCGTCTGGAAGATACTACTCACTGGAAGATAATATCAAAGATTGTGTCGCCGGTTGAAGTTAGCAAATGGGTCAGGTTATGAGATGCCGATTTTCATGGACACTCCTCGAACGTTTTCTATTCCTGCCTGAGGATACAGCAATGAAATGATAATTCCTCCTGTTCTAGATGGTTCCTACACCGTTATTTGTATGTAGTTCAGGCTTGTACGTAAATAAATTGGCGCCCACAGGCAAGCACTGAATTTGTGAGAATACAGAGGGAGCTCTTTTGCATTTTGAGTAAATAGCCTAATTCTTTTTTAATTTTATTATCTAACTTCGTAAGAAGAGAAATTATCGCAGTCGTGAGCCGGAAATTTACAAATTTTCGACAGAAAATCTCTAATTGCCGGGTCCAGATAACAAAAAAATGGATAAATCTTCTTTCTATATATGCAATAAACTAATTCCCTTAATATACCGTTGTTACCTCTACAACTTCTATAATACTGCTACCAATAAAACTACTCTTAGTAGAGGAAGGCTCAGAGAGGATGTTAACTGGAAGAAGGGCAATCCGGCGGTAGAAATTATGAATCGCATCCTCGGTCAGTGCATTATTACGAACCCGGCAAGAATAAAGCGTCATGACAAGATCAAGAACTTGATAGAAGGGAAGGCGCTCCGGAAATCGGACACTGTGGTGTCCACCAAAGTCTCTTTTTTCGTTGCTGAAGGTGTTAGACTCAAACCTGACCTGGCAATAAAAAGCCGGAAAGGGGTCCACATGATCGATGTGACTGTCCGCCACGAGGATGGGTCTAGCCTTCTAAATGCAGGGGGAGGAATAGGTGGTAAAATACCAACCAGCTACGGGTCAGCCCATTGGCAGCCCAACTTCATGCAGTGCCCAACGCCAGAATCCTGCCAGTCGTGGTTGGAACATCTGGAGCTAAACTAAGATCCACACCCTCAAGACGTTGGGGATCATGTCTCAAGGCGATCTACTGACTATCTCGTTAATTGCTCTCAGAAGCTCTATTAAGATCTACACACAATTTGTAAATTACGACGGAGCAATTTAGCATTGTTGGTAGCAAAAGGAACTTTCTTGGTCCTGTGGGGAAGTCTAGGAAATCCAGGGGATCCTAAAATGCCTAAGATTTACTCATGTAATTACCATGGCTTTAAGTGGAATGTGTAAGCTATTTAATATAGCATATAGAAAATCGAGTAGTCAGAAATCATGTTTTGCGTGTCCCTGAGACCAAAAAATCGATAGATGGCAAAATGTCTGTCTGTCCGTCAGTCCGTCCATTTGTGGTCAACGCTAGTGCCTAAACCGTTCAGTGTATTTTCTCCAAAAATTGATGTTACCCAAACGATCTGAACGAAATCGAGGCTTGGCGAGTTTGAAACGGATAGTTTGATGTTTGAAGGTACTTTCCACGAAGCTCCAACAACATGTTCAAAATTTTCTAAAAAATAGCTTCAAATTATTTTGATGATCCTCGGATAGCGTGAAGAACTCGTGAGAAGAGAACTGAAGATAGCGTGAAGAAATAGCACAGCTCTCATTTTTGTTGAAATTCCTGATTTTCAAGAATTGCCAAAGTTCAATTTTTTCGGCGTCTTTCTATAACTACAATATTGAAGATGGAGATTTTTTCTGAATGAAATCTATTGTTCATAGTATACAGATCTTGAAAAAAGGTCGTGTATAATGTTTCGAAAACATAAATAGTTTTCGCGTAATATTGCGTGAAAAATCGACAATTTTATTTTTTTCCCTCAAAAACGACTAATAATAATTCTTTAAATTTTCTCCTCGTGAGAGTTGAACGATTAAAACTAGCAGTGTTGAAACAGCATGTACTTTTTATCATGTAATACTATTTACATCACAATTTCTCTTCCAATTAACACATATTCGTAATTTTTACTCATTACTACTCCGCAGAACTTAGTGCACCTGATTGCGCATATAAAAAGGATATGTATTTAACTTTGCCTATCGCGAAAAATAAAACAAAGTTTTTATTTTGCATAATTGCATACTTCTGTGATTTTGTATTAACTGTATATTTTTATTTATGCACCGTATTTAAGAGCATATATGCCAAGATTTTGCGTAGAAGTGAATCGACGTCAGATATTTTCGTGTATTTCTCTTTTAAAAGAAAAGTTAATTAAGCCATGCTAATGATACAATATCAACACAATACTTCCTATAGTCTTCTGATAAGATTGTTTTCGCGTGAAACGATTTACTTCCTGTAACTTTATTCGTGCGCATGAACTTAGTAAACTGGTGTGAATGTTATGAGTATGGCATCTTGTAACAATGATATTGGTTCTCTTGTGTAATAACGTTTTTGTTTATTATGTTTGAAAATATAATTTAAATTGTTACTATACGCGTTTTGTACTACACTATAAAATGAAGATTTATATAAATAAATGTTATCTGTTGCTCACTATATTTTTGTTTAAAGCATATTCTGAGTTTTAAGTGCATGTATTGGCTATTTTAAGTGCATATATTGTCAATTTTATTGTGCATGGTTGCATACATAATTTCAACTTTTTTATTGCATGAAGTTCCGGGGTCTATCCATTACAGATGGTAGAGCATGTGGTGCGAAAACAATATTTTCAAGCAAATAACAACACAAGTTTGGCAATTATAACAATTATAGCTAAATCATGTCACAACAATGAGGCGTAATTCAAAGAAATTCGCGAGCACGACCCGGATTCCATTGTTGCATTCCAACTCAAGAAAGCGTGCGTAGATGATTTGCTCCCCCATACGTCACCTACAGTTTTTGACTAAATAAATAAAAATCTGATATTCTCTGAAAGCTAGCAATTTTTACTGCGTATACATACGTATATACAGAGTAATATACGTAGTATAAAGTTATGTAGTGACCAGCTGCGGAAAATCAATTTCGAGATTTCAACGGAAATACACTTTTGGGGTCCCCTGGTACAGAAAAAGTGTTGTTTTTTTTTCAAAACGTCCGTCCGTCTATCCGTTTGTCCGTCCGTCCGTCTGTGAACACTTCTAGCGCCCAAACCACACGTACGATCTTTTCAAACTTGAAGAAACCCCTGTTCATCTGGCTCTAGTTGAAGCTTTGAAATTTTGAAAAACATTTGGAGGTACTTTAACATGAAGGCTCCTGGACATTTTCAAAATTTTCTCAAAAACTGCTTCAAATTTTTTCTTTCAATTTCTTGTAAGAATAGAGTAAAATACACTTATAACGCGATTAACTCTGAATTTTCGAAAATCTCAAGAGTTTGAATTTTTTTGGCGTCTTCCTCCAACTATAAAAATGAAAATATAAATTTTTCCTTCAAATGAAATTTGTTGTCCATAAATAGTTCGTTCATTAAGGTCATGCAGATTTTTTGAAAATTTTAGTAGTTTTCGTGCAATAGTGCGTGCAATACTTGCAATTTAAAAAATACAAAAACACGATTTTCTCAAAAACTGCTCCAAATTTTGTCTTTAAATTATTGGTAGGGTTAATGCCAAACAAACCCTATAGGATGACATAAATGCCATATTGCTCTATTCTTTTTTTCCCACACATTACAAAAATGTTTTTTGACTTGTCTCTCACGTCGGTAATACTTACTTTAGGAGCGAGTTCTTTACAGTATTATATTTACGAGCATTTGTGCTTTAAATAATGTGAAATTCTTACCGATTTCTAAAAAACACAGCAGTAAAAATGAACTCAAAATCCAGCATTTTCAGAAACGCTCAAACGCCATTTTTTACAAAATGGCTCCAAATTTTTTCTTCAAACTTTTGCAAGGGTTAGTGGTAATGGTGGTGGTGGGATGTTAGTGGTAAGGGATAGTGGTGGTTTAATATTACGTAAAGTTCATTTTGGTGTACTCTTTTGTTTTAAAAATATACACAAATGTAGTTTTTCTTAAATATCTCTCACGCCGTTAATATGTACATTTCAATGGATTTGTATACATTATTGCATTTGTGAGTGCAAGTGCGTCAAATGACTTCAAATGGAGTGTTTCGAAAACTCAATAGATTCCTGTGAAAAAGAGCTTCAAATTTCGCATTTACAGTAACGCTTAACGCCATTTTTTTTTAAAGACGGCTCCAAATTTTTCAATGAAAATTGCTATTTGGATGAGATTTTAGCCTTCTTTAATATTCTTTAATTAATATTTGGGTTCTGCTATTTGGAAACCGAAAAGTTGAGGAAATAAAAAAAAATGTAATTTGGGTGGCGATAGATGTCAGCAGGCAAGAAGGAGGGCAAGACTGTACAGTACCAGTCCACAAAGGAAATTAGAAAACTTTATTACGAGAAAGTCTGTACCATTCTGTAGCACCTCTAGTTACTTTCTCGTATACGTACGTATATACGGAGTAATATACGTTAGTATAGAGAAAGTTAAGTAATGCTGTGCGAAAAAACGGTAGATTTTCAGCGGAAAAAAATTCATTGCCGGGCTCTGGTGACGAAAAAGTGCATAAAAACAGTTACTAAATTAAGAGAAAAAAATCCTCTAACACGTGCTGTACCCAGAATTCCTGTTTTGTGAGACCGTGATGCCGAAAAACAAATTGGAAGCATTCATTTTCAGAAATATGTACTCTGTGTTCACAGTGATTAGTGGTTTATTTGTTGCAGAATGTGTACACCTCCTTTACTATGAGTACATTGGTCTTCGAGACTTAATACTGGACCACATGAAACAATTTTTATGGGTTTTCATTTCCCGTTAGTGAATACATAGAACTTATCTAACTGAAATACCTCGAAAGACCTCATGTCGAAAAGTGGAAATAAATTTATGACACTTATTTAAGTTTTCTGCAGCCACATTCCACACAAATGTAATTTTGATCGTGCATCCTTGCTGCTCGAAATTTTAAGATATGTCCCAACTTCCCAAGCCATTTTTCAACCTTATTGATTCTTGTGGCTAAAATATTTTCTGTAAAACTTTATTCAAAGATAGATCTTTAAATGATATGTACTTTTTTGCTCTCTCGCACTTACTTCATAAGAAAAGAAAGTTATGTAATAGTGCATCGAAAACGGCGAATTTTCGGCAGAAAAACTTACTACCGAGTCCTGGTAACGAAAAATTGGATAAATCCTGTTGGTATATGTAGTAAATTACTTCCCCTACACACTACTAACCAGAATTCATATTTTGAAGGTCCTTGATACCAAAAAATCGATTAACGTCAAAACGTCTGTCCGTCTGTGGTCAATGCTCCTAATCTGTGGTCATAGCTCCTAAACCGTTCAGTCGATTTTCCTCAAAATCGAGATTCCCTGAATGATATGAACGAACTCAAGACTTTGTGAGTTTCAATCCGATATTTTCATTTTTCAGGGTACTTTACTTAAAGTCTCAAAAAATTTTCAAAATTTTCTCAAAAATGGCACCAATTTTTTTAATAAACTTTGTCTTCGAGTAGTGTAAAGGATGCTTTAAGAGAAAGGTGCAGGCCTCACATTCGTTGAAATTCCTGATATTTCGAAAAATACAAATGTGCAATTGTTTTGGGCGTTTTCTTGCAACTATTTAATTTATAGATATAATTAATATTTAAGATAGAAATTTAAATTATCTTTAATGAAATCTGTTCTTTAAAGACAGATCTTGAAATAAATTCATGTTCAAGTTTTTGAAATATGAGTAGTGTTTGAGTAATTTTGCGCAAAATATAGGCTATTTTTAATTTGTTGAAAAAAAATTCTCTAAAACGGCAGCAATTTTTTTCTGTAAATTTCCTTCTCATATGTATCACGAAACCGTAAAAATATATGGTGCTAATCCTATTTTCGGCGAATTCTTCGTATTTACGAAAATTCCAAAAAGTTAACGTTTCAAAACTACAAAATTGATGTTAGAGATTCTTGCCTTAGACAAAATCTGTTCCAATATATCAGCTCCTTAAGAAAGGCGTATGATTTTTTTTAAAAAAAGAGTAGTTTTCCGTAATTTGGGCTTGAAATTAATGCAATTAATGAATAAATAAAAATTTTCTTAAAAATCGCTCCAATTACTTTCTTTACATTTTTTCCATGGATAGAATAGGGGACGCTTAAAAAGTTGGTGCTTCCTTTTAATAGGTCCTTTCCTTTAATAGAGCAAGCTTTTCTATATGAAAGGGAAATAAGGGAAAAAATGGAGACAAATTGAAAATAGTTTAGGCGTTTCATGTAAGTACCTCCGAAATTAGAAGATCCATCTCAAATTCAGAGGGTGTGACATCAGAGAGATGAATTGAGGGTGTGCGGTTTATGAGCTAGTGTTGTGGACAGACATGTATTTAAAACACACTTCATCATATCAGCCCTTCTCCCCCCCCCCAAAAAAAAAGTTTTCCGTGAAAACCTCGACATCCATTTTTTACTGCATTACAATCACCGCCCCGCAAATATTGAAGGCCCTGGTTTTCATAGACATCTGCTACATACAAATTACTGCATTAGTGGCTGTTTTATTACTAAATAGCTTTCGAGTTATTTTGAAAAAGCTGAAGAAGCTCGTAATTTTTACGCATTTTATGCTTAAAAATCCTGTTTCCATTCAGAATTCTTGTTGGCAAACCTGAGCACTCTTTAAAACATTCAAACAAGCAATTGAGGGTCCAGGTTCAATAAATCATCAATGACGGGTTTTTATGTCACAAAGTTTTTTGACATCAGTTTATCCATGAGAGTTATGTTGAATATGTGTCAAAATATTAATCATCAGTTAACATTTTTATGACTATCCTGAAGTGCTTAGTGAAGTAAAAGGTCTAGAAAGGTTGTGTACTTAGTGTTTGATGACACAATGATGCATAAGACGCCAAAGAAAATTTTCTTGATAACACGAATAATAAAAGACGATTAATAGCAATGTTTTTTAACAAAGTTTTTATGGGCAGGAATGATATGCAAACAAGCGAAGGAAGACGCATTCTGGTAATGAACACAGTATTGCCCTTACATTTAATCAATATGATCGTGATCGTAGTTGGACAGAATATTTTAGATCTGTTGGGAGTATCAGAGCTCTCTGCAAGCATGCAAATGTATTCTTTTTGAAACCCTAGAAAGGGAACACTTCTTTACCCACATTTTTCCGTTTTCAGCTATAAGTGAAATAATTATAGGTAACTTCTTCTCACAAGCAATGAGTGGTTGCAACAGAACCTCGGCATTGGTTAAGCAAGGAAAAAATGAATATCTGACAACCCAAGAACACAAATCTTGCTGACTATAAAATTATTCAAACTCTCCAACGCAACTAATGAGATGGTTGCTGGACATTTTCTAGTTTCTTTCCGGTTCCAGTTGGAAGAACGTGCCTTTACGATACTCAACCAGATGAGATATGTTTGCTAATTCTGCCTTCACATACGTGGCAAATATTGCTGCACTACAACTGCAGCTGCAGATCATCAACATTTTTTAAAGAGTTTATCATCAGTAGAGGTCGGACTTTTAGGTGCAAACATTTGCTAATTTAGATGCTAAAATAGGTACCAAAAATATTAAAAATAGGTGCATGTTTAGGTGCAAAAAGTTAGTGCATATTAAGGTACAAATATATTACATGGTTTTATACCATAACATGACAAATCCACATGAACTGTTGAAGGAAAATGGGTAAGTCATATACAAACTACATTTTTTAAAAAGATTCACAACATCAATGTTCTTTGTCATCAGGTTCACATTATCACCGGTCTGTGTGGTTCCAATTTTCGATGAGAAAAACCTTCTAGACTCTGCTTCTGTGAAAATTCGCCACTGTTCAGCGACCAGCTGATGCCCCTCCGCTAGTACGTTAGATTCCCCAAGGACTTTGAAGGAGTGGACACACAAGGGTTCTCTTTCCAAAATGATATTGTGCAAAAGTTTTTTTTAGCTTTTCCGATTCAACAGATTAATCGTCGTCAATGTTACTAACGAATTTCATTATTTTTTTTAAAAAAGTTTTCAGCATATAACACACAATGGTTTCTCTACGGTCCTCACTGAGTCACGAGGTGATAAACAGAGATCGACAGTGCTTTCTTATATATACAAGAACATTTGGAGGACATTTAGTTAGCACGTTCTTCATCAACAATATGAATTCATTAGACGCGTTTTATTCTTCACAAACTACTTCTGATACTCTATTTAACACAATTCAGCAACTCAATGCAGTGCGATGGGCTACAGGATTTGCTTGAAAGATGTTCTTGGGTTAACGATGGGGTAAATGCGATCGAGCTCTTAGTTAACGCATCGGTTGAGAAAATATCAGATTTGTAATGAGAAGTGGATAAATGTTAGAAACATTCTAAATACATCAGAACTGAATGGTGTTCGTTTTAAACTACCTTTGACATTGGTAAGATTTCCGGTCAAAAAGACAGTTCTTTCGCAATAACTGGTAATGAACGACAATGGGTCTCCTTCGCTTTTCTTCTCCTGATGTAAAAAATAGAGGCAGGTGTAGTAAAGTGCACAATTTGCATATTGTTTGATTTAACTGTAAACAATATATTTCATGTAATGTGTACATTCAAAATAAGTGGTTTTTTGTGTGCAAAGATTGGGAAATAGGGGAGAAATAGGGGCAGACGGTCTATATAGGTGCAGTGAGATGACAGGTGCAAATTAGGTGCACGATAAGTTTCTGAAATGCTTTCTATTGGGTTATATAACATTTTAGAGGTAAAAAAATGAAAGCTCCCAATGCACATTGTCTGTAGGTGCATCATCTAAAAATTAGGTCCTGAAAAAGTTCAGAAGAGTGGAGATCGAAAAGAATAAAAAATAACCTAGCGCCTGTGACAATTTGTGAATACCACCTGCTCCACCGTTTTATTGAAGTTTGCTTTCTTTAAGTGCTTCAAAAACAGCAAAAAAGTGCAAGAGGGCAGAGATTAATGTTCTAACTTACGTCTCGACAACGAAAAGTGTTGCGACAATGACAATTCTAAAAATCACTTGAGAAGCGAATTACAACAAGATGAAGCCATTGAACCTGATGAACCAACGGAAGAGGACCAGGATTCTTCAAGAAATTAGATAATACCAATAATTAGAAACGATATAATATATATGAGTTATCGCAATAAAATACGCGCTAATTCCATTTATATGTAGTAGATGCCTGTGAAAACCAGGCCCTTCGAAGCCTACGCGTCAATGAAGATACAGTCCGTCGCTTCCAAAATATTAATTATCTTTTTCACATAATTAATTATCTACTTATTTTTTTCTAATTAAAATGTAAACTGATTCACAAGGCACGATATTTACTTTTACACACCTTTAATGAATGTAAATTACCTGTAAAAGTTAGTGAGAAAGGGTGGTTAAGTGGAGTGCCAAGTACATTTTTACATAAAATACGTGTTTTCAGTCAAACTGTTTAATGACAAACCTGATATTCGTGTTCAACGACCCAAAAACATATAGAAACCGTATATCAAAACTGCACTATAACATTCCACCATTTGCCCTTTTTGAGAACCATTTGACTGGACAACATTGCGTACGGCAAAAACAAAATACGCACCACAAAAGGCTAATGCAAAAACAGAGTTTTGATCCCACCCAATAATTAGCATTTCCTGGATGTCGTTTTTCAAATAAAATCTACTATTTTTTAAAAATCCTTTATGAATATATTTTCTCGCGTCTGTACTGTAAACAAATGTTTACAAACTTATGTTAAATAAATACTAAATAGTCGTCCACAACTGCTTAGGTTCTACTGGCTGAGCATAAATTGCTGATTATGCATAAATTAAAAACAAAACAAAACTAGAGCCAGACAGACATGAGGTTTCGTCAATTTGGAAATAATTCTACGTACGGTTTAGGCGCTACTAGTGCTCACAGACGGGGACAGACGGACAGACGGACAGACTGACGGACAGACGTACAGACGTACAGACGGACAGACGGACAGACGGACAGACGGACAGACGGACAGACGGACAGACGGACAGACGGACAGACGGACAGACGGACAGAGACAGACTGACAGACTGACAGACTGACAGACTGACAGACTGACAGACTGACAGACTGACAGACTGACAGACTGACAGACTGACAGACTGACAGACTGACAGACTGACAGACTGACAGACTGACAGACTGACAGACTGACAGACTGACAGACTGACAGACTGACAGACTGACAGACTGACAGACTGACAGACTGACAGACTGACAGACTGACAGACTGACAGACTGACAGACTGACAGACTGACAGACTGACAGACTGACAGACTGACAGACTGACAGACTGACAGGCTGACAGGCTGACAGACTGACGAACGTTTTGGCGTCAATTGACTTTTCGGTATCAATCACACACAAAACAAGGATTCTGGCTACACCACGTGTTTGAGAATTTTTTTATTTTGCCACTGGATTTATCCACTTTTTCGTTATCAGGAATCGACAATGAACTTCTTCCCCCAAAAATCCGACGTTTTTTTCGCGCAGCATTACATAACTTTCTCTATACTACATATATTACTCCGTATACAAAAAAGTACTAATATGAAGACGCTATTCTTTTACACAATCATTAATTTATAGCTGTTTTACTAACTTTAACAATATTTTCAGACCATTTCAAATCTAAGTCCTGAACACATTACTGAATATGAAAGTCCCAACGCGAAATCCAGGAAGAGAGTTTTGTGATGCAGCTTTGCTAACCTCGGTGTCTGAGAGGCTAGCATTCCACTTCGTAGTGATCATGACTAGCAGGTTCTTCCAAGCGGCCTCAAAACCTGCTGTCTCAAGTGACTGTTTACCGCAGCCGGTCTGTCTCCTTTGCACACAATGACACGCCCTCCGCGAAAATGCGAGAGCGTATGCTTTACGGCAACAACGATCCTCGGCTGTCATGGAATACGGGATTCTATAGCAAATGTGCTCTTTGTCTACTAGATGATTATATATTACCTACAGCATGTTGGAATCCTATAAAATGTTAGACAAAAAAATGTTTACGACCCAGGACAATTAGTCCAGAAATTAGATTCAAAATAAATCTATTAAAATAATAATTTGTTTATTATTGTATTATTATATTGCATTATTGTATTTTTGTTGATTAGACCACGAAACTTCACACGCAGTAAAGACATTACGCAAAAATTGCAAGCAAAGGTAATCAGTTTCGATGCATGCCTTCACGCGAATTCAAAGTTTCGGGAATAATCACATTCAGTTTATTATTTTTTCAATAAAGATTGAAAAACGATCATTTTGATGTTACGTTTCTCTAGAATGGCGAAGAGCTCTTACCTTATCAGACAGGTTCACATCTTTTGGGACGTATTCACATCTTCTCTTGCCCGGGTTGGGCACTATTTAAATACTTGTATTTGAAACATGTTTTTTAAATTCATTTTGTTTTTGAAAAACTGTATTTTTGAGATTTTGGGGCACGTATTTTGGATATGTATTTAAATACATAAAATAGAGATATTTAAAAAAAAGAAATACTTTAAATACAGATGAATAAAAAAACAAGTATAGTTTCTTTTTGTTTGGTTCCGTTAGAGAATGTACCTCATTGAAACACAAATAAAAGCGTATTTCAGCTATTGAATTTGAATTCTTTTCATTTTTAAATCATAAATATACATCATTAAAAATGCTGAACAGTTATCAGA
The DNA here is from genome assembly GCA_011170035.1 of Teleogryllus occipitalis. Taxonomy (NCBI): domain Eukaryota; kingdom Metazoa; phylum Arthropoda; class Insecta; order Orthoptera; family Gryllidae; genus Teleogryllus; species Teleogryllus occipitalis. The sequence goes on from BLKR01001618.1 coordinate 210,973, forward strand.
CAAAAAAGAAAAGCGTTTATGTGTTATAAACCCTAGTTTATGTTCATCCACGCCAGTTTAACGACTGTTTTCCTTTGCAGGTTTTATACTTTCGCCAAGTATGGGTTTATTGCCTAATGATTTGTTTGAAAAATCAGTCGTTTTAAAAGGAAATTCCTTTTATTTGTGTAAGACATATTTTTTACATCATTTTATATTTGAAAGTGTTTATAAATACATGTATATTACAGTTAATGTTCAGAAATTTGTATGACTTTCAATTACTAATTTATTGTAATTGGCAATTACAATACATTGTTGCAATAAAAAGATATAAATTTGTTATATTTGCTGTATGTTGAGTATTTGAATTAATTTAAATTTGTATATATTTATCAAATCAAAACCTAATGTATTTTGAGTATTATTTAAATAATTATATGCAAAGTATTTAAATACTAAATTTAAAGTATTTTGTCCAATCCTGGCTCTTTTCTGTATAGGCGATTAACCGGGTCAACAAGTGTTGCGGTTGCCCAAATTCTGTGGAGCGCAGAAGGAAGGTGCAGTAGCTATATACCAATGGATGATTTAGCAAGTCGTTTAGAGAAAAAAATGTGCTGGTGGTTGTCTCTTAAAAAAACAAAAAAATTTAACAACTTCAAAGCATAATTCTAATCTAATATTCACCTTTTAATTTGACTATCAGGGGGGCATGTAAACAAGTGCAATGAACTTTTAATTTTGGAAGTTGACTTAGCTACACTCACAATGTGGCAGAAAAAAGTGTAATCTTGAGTCTGACCTTATGCAATAAATTCATGACATCTTTCCCAGCTTAGCTTCGAAGTGCGTCACATCAGCATGTGAATCAGATCATTGTGGGAATAGAAACATCAGTGTTAAAAACACTTTCAGTATGCAAATTTAATACATTATGTTGCAGACAAGGTCAACTGCTGTGTAATCCAACCCTGAAGAAGACCACAATAGGATGGTCCAAACGTCGGCTTTAGTGCCCCCGACGCGGCGTCACTCGAACAGCCGAGAGGCTTTTTTTTTTTTTTTTAAATTTGTTGCGTCATTGTTGATGCAACGCGTCTCTTAACCATTGTTGGGCGTTGAGCGTTTTTTCTGGAGTAATCCTCCGTTACTGTGTAATTATTACACTGAATAATTACTATATTTGTCAAGTCTCGTCACGTCGCAGTCAGTCAGTGCCTTTTATCCCTTCAGCCAGGGGCTCGACGCCGTTAGATCCCGGGGTTTCTGGCCGGTCACCCAACCAATCTCGATCAGGTTTTTCGTCCAGTTTCCCTGATCCATTGAGCAAATGCTGAGATGGCCCCTCGTTTTGCTTCTGGACATAAATGTAACTTCATTTTCTGTGCACGTCTTCTAGAATTCAGTGGGAAATACAATTATTCAAATTATCGTTTCCATGTTGTCGCGGCAGGAAGTAATAAGAGCCAAAATTTATTGCTTATTTATCCTTGAAAATAGATTTTATTACATGGGAGTTTTTTGTTTTTTTCTCCCTTTCAAAATTCAAAATTTATTGCTTATTTATCCTTGAAAATCGATTTTATTACATGGGAGTTTTTTGTTTTTTTCTCCTTTCAAAATTCAAAATTTATTGCTTATTTATCCTTGAAAATCGATTTTATTACATGGGAGTTTTTTTGTTTTTTTTTCTCCCTTTCAAAATTCAAAACTTAAGTAGTATATGATTTAGTGTAGGGATCACAGAATTTTGAAAATGTGCACACAATTCACTTTTCCCCATAGCCCGTCATACGCAGTTTTTAACTGTTTTTTGACGTAAATAAATAAATAAATAAATAAAAACCAGGAACCCGCGAGTCTCGAATTCGCTTAACCTTCGTGACTTCACGGAGCGTAGTAAACGAATTCGGCTAGCGCCGCTGGCTAACGCCGCCGGCTTCACAAGATCTAGATTTTAAGATTTTAAAACAAATAATAATCCTTCTCATGTCTTCTATACGGAACTATGCAAACTTATTTCTATTCATTCCGTTTTACGGTACTAATATTTTGGAAGGAACAACAGTTTGGGACCTCTGCAATGATGCAGACATTGCATCGTTATTATTAAACATAAAGTAACGATTTTAAACAAAAGTAATGATGTCAAAATTCAACAAAGAACGACAGGTTACGTGAATATATTTATTTTGTACCGTCAGAATCAATAACAAATATACTGATTTTCTTGAAGACATTCTTCCCTCTTCAGTATGTTTGATCTGAGGCGGAAAGGGCACTGTCTGGTTTAGAAGTTATAAATATTGCATCGGCGCCCATAGATTCACTTCAACTTAAATCTATGAAATACATCTCACGTAACAAATACTGCATTTTCAGTTGAACGGTGGCAGAGGCATTTTCTCATGGGAGAGAAGGGAGGAAAATCCTTCTCATGTGTAATTAACAATATTTATTTCGGTGTTTGATGGAAGATGCATAAGTTTGAGTTGATATATGTGGGAATGAAGTATTTACTTTGATCAAGGTTTAAACTACGCGCGCTTTTAATCGAAAAAAAATCTTTTGAAATCTCGCCACTAGCCGAATTCGTTTATTACGCACCGTGAAGTCACGGAGGTTAAGCGAATTCGAGACTCGCGGGTTCCTGGTTGGGTGACCGGCTAGGAACCCCGAAAAAAACGGCGTTGAGCCCCTAGCCGAAGGGATAAAAGGCACTGACTGACTGCGACGTGACGAGACTTGACTAATATAGTAATTACTGAGTAACAGTAATGAAAGTAAATTACTCAGTTACGGAGAATTACTCCAGAGAATGCGCTCAACGCCCAACAAGGGGTAAAGAGACGCGTTGCGTCAAAGATGCAACAAACAACAACAAATCTCCCCGATCAGCGACCTGCAGATGTATTGCAGATGGTGTCGTCCCGGCCTTTCCGCCGACTTGAGATTATGATTTATGTTAAGCATAGTCAAGTACGTACCTATTCCTCACTCAACAGATTTAGAAGCGATAACAATTAACATTAGCTACAATAGATCGAAAGTAGTTATATGTAGTAATTTGGGAAATATCATTACTGCATATAAACCCCCTAAAAAATTTCCAATAGAATACGGTAAAATCTTTTCTCATTTCTCTAATATCCCCGATTTATTTTGATGGGAGATTTAAATATTAAAAACAGAGCTTGGGGTTGCAATGTGACTACACATCAGGGTGCGAAACTGCTTAATCTCATTAACGCAAGCGGGCACAACATTAGTATTCATGCCCCTAAAGAACCCACCCACTACCCAACAGATCCAAACAAGAAAGCAGACATTCTGGATATAATCATTAAAAAAGGCATAACCTCACCGATCTACCAGAAAGTAGTACCAGATTTAGATTTGGACTATTCTCCCATCATCATGTCGTTAGGAAAACCGACACACTCTTTAGAAAAAATACCGAAACCAATCAATGGTAAAATTAACTGGAATCATTTCCGTGACTGACCAGCAGTTTGATATGTCCATATAACATAATATCCATCGAAGGCATAGATATTGAATTAAACAAACTCACAAACTGCATACATCAATCATTAAAATACGTGCTTATACCCTCCAATCAGTCACACAGAAAGTCAAATTCAACACTTCCTAAAGAGTTTCTTGAACTAATTAAAAAGAAAAGAAAAATTCGACGTATTTGGAAATATAATAGAAATATAAACAATAAACGTAAATTAAACCACATCTCAAAATTTGTCAAACAAAAAATAGATGAATTTAGATTTTCAAACTTTTATAAATTTCTAAGCCAACTTCACCCTAATACCAGACCACTATGGAAAACAATCAAAAGCATTACAAGAGAACGAACAGAGCTACCACCTTTACAGAATAATGGTAAGATAGCATACTCAGATGCTGAAAAAGCGAAGGCTCTAGCAGAATATTTAGAATCTTCACCCCAAGCCCCATAGAATATCCTATTTTCAATGCGGAAGTAGAAGAGTACATGAAACTACCTCTGTGCACTGTCCCAACGAAGATAAAATTCATTTCTCCTTCAGAAGTGGCAAATATAATTAAACTTTCCACAACTAGAAAAACACCAGGGTATGACAATGTTAGAAACAAAGCATTAAAAGACAAGCAATTGTAATAATCACAGCAATATTTAACGCATCGCTGAGCATAGGATACTATCCGTCATCATGGAAACGGGCAGTTATATTTCCATTCTGCAAGCCACGCAAAAGCCCCAAAATTCCAAGCAATTATAGGCCTATTAACCTACTCCCTTCTTCAGCTAAAACATTTGAAAAACTTGTTTTAAATAGACTCCAAGCATACTTAACGAAAGTTAATGCAACTCCTAACACTCAATTTGTTTTTAGATCGAATTATGCAACTACCCATCAACTACTACGACTTGTCGAGCACATAGTAAACGGTTTTCACGATAAAAACCACACATCTTTTTAAACATTTCTCACGCTTTTGATTGAATTAGGCACAATGGACTAATGTACAAACTACGAGAAATTGGAACTCCTGATTATCTGCAGAAACTAAGTCGAAGCTTTCTTACCGACAGATATTTTCAAGTAAAAATAAATGATGCTATGTCACCGCTTTACCCTACTCCCGCAGGCGTCTCACAAGGCTCGGATGTTTCACCAACACTGTTCTCAATTTTTACAGCAGACTATCCAACCCCACACGAAGCAAGTATAGCTCTTTATGCTATCTTCACTTCACATACCGACATCAACTTAGCCTTTGATTACATACAACCATATGTTTACTGTTATACGAATTGGACCAAAAAATGGAGAATTAAAATCAACCCCTCAAAATCACAATACAAAATATTCACACTCCCTTCCCTACACCTTTACAAATAAATAACACCTATGTACCATGGCTTTCTCATTCTTCGCCAGCGAAATACCTAGGTGTCTTTCTGGACAAACGGTTAACTTGGAAACCGCACATTCTATCAATAGCCCATAAAACACGAGCAAAAGTTTTAAAACTCTACCCGTTTATCAATAGAAACTCCACCCTTAGTATAGAAACTGGGCTGCTCATCTATAAAATGATAATAAAACCCAGAATTACAAATGCTTGCCCAATGTGGTACAACATAACACCAAACAACCTATCCATTTTGCAGAAAGTTCAAAACAAATATCTAAGACAAACCTTGAAAGCCCCCTGGTTCATTTCAAACTCACAAATACACCGAGAGCTTCAAATACCTCTCCTCTCAGAATTCATCTCACAAACCTCTCAAAAATATTACTCTCGCCTCCCAGCATGTCCCAACACTCCAATATTAAATCTCGGTCAAAACGCTCATCATCCTTCACGCATTAGATCCAGATTCCACAAACACCTCTTTCGTCCTCCCTAATTCATAAAAATCATTCGCCACAATTTCCTACAAAACACACCCCTCCACTTCTAAATAATAAATACAAACTTCTCTAAGTCAAGTTATACAAATATGAAATTTTAAAAATAGTGAAGGGTTATACGAGACCCACATTTGCTTGCGGAGGATGGAGATTATAGCCCATATCTCACAGCGCTCCGGCGACAAGATGAAACGTTTTTCCCTTCCGTATTGTCCTGTCATGTAGCTACGGCTTTACGGGCGAGGCGATACGAGTCAAGGCCAGAGGGTGGCGTATGGTGTAATCTTACTTCGTAGGCTGGCGGAAGCCAGGTGGATTTTTCCCGATAGATTTTCTCTAGGTTTCCCAACACAGGTTGATGCGTGTAATTCACTTGTTGTATGGGCATGTATGGTAATGTAACTAATCCCATTTAAACTAGTTTAAGCTATTGGTCTTGTTTCCTCCCCGTTGCAAAATGCTAGATTGGCCATTGAGCGCTGGCATTACAAAAATATAAGATATATACAACGGAAAATTTCATATATGCAGAAATAAACAATAATTTGTTGTTTGTGACAGGAATTTAAATTTAACATTAAACTTTTTAACGATTCATGGCCTTTGCACGTCATTCTGCTAAATGAAATTATTTGTTCTTTACATTTTCGATACAATTATTCTGAGTGGGAATCAAACTTGCCGAGAGAGGAAATATTTAGCCACAAAATATATTCTACACACCACACATCGAAATAAATAAATTTCCTCAATTACAATAGTAAATGATAGCGTGACTGACTGTAATTTAAGAGGTTGCCCCTCTTCCGGTACGATTTTTTTATAACTGAAATTATAATGTACGATATTGAAGTGTACAAGGTAGTACATATTAAATAATTAAAATTTACATTGCTCTTATTACAAATTTATTTTAATAAATAATCGTGTCATTTTGCGTTTTTTAACTTATGTTATTTCCCGTGAACAATTAAAAATCAATTTATAAATTAATTAAATCATCTCGAGGTTGCAGATTAGAATCCTGTCGCTAACATTTTTGGTGCATTCATTCATTTAAACATTTTGCTTTCTCAGATACGTAGTGTAGTGAAAGTTATGTAATGCTGTGGCAAATCGATTTCAAGATTTCATCGGAAATATACGATTTGAAGTCTATTGATACCAAAACCGTTTTTTCCCTTTTTTCAAAACGTCCGACCACCTACCTCTTATAGGATTTTTTTCAAAAACGAACAATCGCAGGTCGACCAAGCTTCATTTAAAACTTTGCGGTTTTGAAAAATATCTTCACATTTTGGGGATACTTTACATGAAACTCTTGGAACATTTTCAAATTTGATTCATAAGTGGTTCCTATTTTTTGGCATAAGTCCGATTTTCCTATTAATTCGGAATTTCCTTTTAACTCTGAACAAAAGTTTGATTTTTTTTGGCGTTTTTCTAAAAGTACAATATTGACGAAAGCGATTTTTTCTTCAAATGAAATGTGTTTTGCACAATTATTTCTTTCATTAACATCATATACTAATGCATTACTAACATCATATACTAAAACATTTTAGTACTTTTGGAGCAATTTTGAGTGGAATGTGGGCAATATTCAAAATTATTAAAAACAAGATTTTCTCCAAAGCAACTCCAATTTTTTCTTCTAACTTTTTATAGGAATAGTGCTAAATGCCCTGTAACTTATGACATAAACTTAATTTCCCTGTGTTCTTTTATTTTGTTCAGAATTATCTCTCACGTCATTAGTATTTACTTTACGAGTATTTACTATACATTATCGCATTTGTGAGTACAATTGCTTCAAATAAATTATGAAGTTTCTCGAGAACTCAGAAGCTTTGGGGCAAAATAAGTTTCAAAATGCACATTGTTAGAAACGCTTAAACGACATTTTCTCAAAAACGGATCCACAATTTTCAAGGAAATTTGCATGTCGAACCAGGTTTTACTCTTCTATAACATTCTTAGTCATATTTCAATGTTACCATTTAAGGACCGAAAAATTGAAAAAATATGAACAAATGTCCTTTAGACGCCAATAGCTAGCAGCTGAGTATAGGTTGGGACAAAACTGAAGAAGTTTCTGACACCGTAATCTACAGGAGGAGTTCTTCTTGAACATTCTATTACATTTTTGCTGATTCGACGCTTCTCGATTCTACCCCACGTATTCAGAGCCTGTAAAATCTGCAACTGTAGGTGAAATTAAAGTAATTATTTGATATTCTACGCGATTTAATTACACGAGTGTACCTCTCTGCTCGGAAATAACGATAAATAAGAATAGTTTGTATTGACAACGGTCAGGGTTGGGCAAAATACTTTACATTTAGTATTTAAATACTTCGCCAAAATACTTCGTACATAAGTATTTAAAATTTATACGTAATACATACTGCATAAATGATGAACACAATTCTCTGAAAACAAATCGAATTTCTTCGATTGTTAAAACATATTGCGGAGTTAGATAATATTTCCCAAGAGTTGTCTCCTGTGGAATTTTATATTTTGTTGGTTAAACTGGTTAAATGTTGGATTTTCGAGTTTTGAAAACGAAATGTTTACGGCATGGCATAAGTCGGTGTTGAAATTCTTGCTTGCCTTCATGTTTTGACTGCATTTGCTGAAGGTTTGAATAATTTTTCTCACTTTTTTCGCATTTTTTGCATGAGTTACAGTGTTTTTATGTAGTAAGAAATATTTTTTGCACAGTTTACCACTTTTTCACAACACTGACAAAAAATACATTCCCAGTCCGCCGTGAATCTTCTCCATATATCCACCCATTTAGCAATGCACTTCTTGAAAACTCTTTTTTGGCATTGTAGCAAGCATGCTTAACAGGACCAGCAAATTTACTGATCTGGCATGCACCAAACTTCGAAATCAATACAAAATTATCGAAAAAAAAAAACTCCGCCTTTCTTGTGTAATTTTACCTTCTAAAAGCGAAAGATGCCAGGAGCGCTATTTTTAAGTCAGTTGTGTTCTTGGTAAGGAACAGATAGCTCAATAATCATCGCGAAAATCGGAAAGACGAGAGCAATTTCCCGTTCTCTGGAGCGCCCTGACTGGCTTCGGAGAAGTAGATAAGGTAACCCGCATGGTGTCAAATTCTCATACGTCTCTAAGCGGCGTCTCTACTCGACTCGTTAGAGACAAGAACACACAAGGCATAGAGCTTCTCAATCGGAGAACGCCTTGACAGATTTTAAGCGGCTGTTACTAGTTTGGTAAAAAAAAATACTCATCAGTGATTTCTCAAAAAATTATTGTAGAAAACAAAATTTAATGTGATAAGCCAAGAACCCCGTGTTTACCCCGTGTGAACCCCGTGTTTGAATGATAAAATCGGCATCCAGCGCTAGGAATAACGACATTGTATGCAAAATAGGAAGTCAAAGAATACGCGTTGTTAGGACAACCGATTAACAAAATGTAATATTCCATGCTTGGTGTCATAGCGCTGTGCTGATGGTAACGGCCCCGAATACATTATATGAAATAAGTGTAGAGAGGGCGTTAAGATCTGTGACCTTTTAGACGGGCGCAAGGAATCATTCTCTAAAAAGATCTTGAAGTGAACACACGTAAGCGGTAGGTGAGGTGCGAACAGATTTCAGCCTAGGCTGGGTATTATTTAAATGATAGTGAGGCGAAAATCTGTGGTTAGTCTGAGGCTTGAGAACTTGGTAGTGTTTAAATTGTAGTATTAAATTGTAATTGGAAATGTTATTAATGTAGTAGTTGGAATTTCGAATTAAGATAGACTCCGTGTTTCGAGGGAATGTATCTTAGGGTATCTCCGTAGATGGAAGGATTTTTCAATAAGTAGCTGTATATAGTCAGTTGCGAATAGATGTGTCATACGAAACACAGACAGGGAAAGTCGCGACCGCGTATTAAATTTGTAGGAATATTAAATCCTAGTAATAGCAAATCGTTGAGGACATTCTGGAACATTTTTGCTTCAGGCAATGATGCGAGAATTGGTATAAAAAGGATTCCATGAACAACATTCTGCTAGTCAGCCGGAAAGCCATCTATCAAGATATTGTAGTACGCTTACGAATTATATTTAAAACCGTACGGTGTGGTAATGTTCTACATTGAAAAAGCAATTCTCATGAGATTGAAAGAATTTGTAACATATGTAAGAATAAATGTGAAATTTTTATTGTTGAAAAAGGCTGATAATTTATATTACTTGCCATCAATCTAATAATTGGTTTCAATCAATAGAACTTCCAGAAATCGCGATATGTACAGAATTACACGTCCACATGCGACAGGAGAGGAGTAAAATGTGTGTCGAACCAATCTTTAAATTGGAAATGAACGTAATAAATTAGTGTTAACATTGAAAGAATTTGTGAGCATGCCAGGACAACGGTTGAAATAACATTAGAAATAGCAGAGGAAGTAATTTCCTTCATAGATTTAGATGTTTGTCGAAAGAGGCCCCGGATTTGGCAATAGTAAAATTATCAGAAGAAAATAAATTAGAAGTAATTTCACAATAGTTAACAATAGTTATTTATGTATCTGGGGCGTTAAGTAGATGTTTTTGCCCCGAGGGCGCCTTCCAACCCCTCGGGACAGAGGCCCTCGGGTTTGGAAGTCGCCCTCGGGCCAAAAAGTTTGAGCAAAATAAGGTTAATAGTGAGTTATTTTACTTATTTGAGCACTATATCATTTGTTTACTTATTATTTTTGCTTGCATCTTACATTTAATAAATCGAATTTATAAAAATATTGTATGTGTTTTGTATTGATGTTAGAGCAGGGCTTGAAATATTCAAAAGGCCCAAGGGCATAACAAAATCAGAAAGGCTCGCCACGGAATTAACAATACCGTTACGTGTTTTGTTTCAGGTCCGTAAACACAGCAATGAACTAGTAAACCGTAACAAATATTAACTAGAGGTGTTACAGAAAGGCACAGACTTTCTCGTAGCATTTTTTAAAATTTCGTTGGTGTGGACTGTCTTTAAGGTCTTGCTCCATTCTCTGGCCAGCTGCCATTTATCGTCGCCCAAAGTACATTTTCTTGACTTTTCTCAACTTGTCGGTTTCTTAATATTAGAACTGAAATATTACTACAAGAATATTAAAGAAGAGTATAACCTCTTCCTAAATAGAAATTTTCATTGAAAAATGTGAAGCTGTTTTTAAGAAAATGGCGCTTAAGCATTTTAGTAAGTGAGAAGTTTGTGGCTCTTTTCACAGGAATCTGTTGAGTTCTCGAAAACCATCATTGTAAGTCATTTGAAGCATTTCCACTCACAAATGTAATAATGTATTCAAATTGATGGAAATGTGAAAGTTAACGGGGTGAGAGAGAATTGAAAAAATCACATTGCTGTAAGTTTTGAAAAAACAAATGAATACACCGAAATAAACTTAACGTCATATTAAACATTACAATAAGTACTATCCATTGGAAAAATTTGAAGAAAAAATTTCGAGCAATTTTGGGGAAAATGGCGTTTAAGCGTTTCTGAAAAAATTGGAATTTTCAACTCATTTTCACAGAAAATTGTTGTGTTTTTCAGAAACTTTATTTTACATTATTTAAAACATATGTACTCATAAATGTAATACTGTGAAGAAATTGCCTCTAAAATAGTATTACTGACGTGAGAGACAAGTCAAAAGAATACATTTTTGTAATTTTTGAAAAAACAAAAGAATATGGTAATATGGCGTTTATGTCATCGTATAGAGTACATTTAGAACTACCCCCACCAAAAATTTACAGAAAAAATTTGGAGCCGTTTTTGAGAAAATATTGTTTCTGTTATTTTTTAATATTGCAATTATTATGTGCGATATTGCACGAAATCTACTAAAATTTTCAAAAAGAGGACCATGATCTTAATGAAAGAACTACTTATAGACAACAAATTTCATTTGAAGGAAAAATCTCTATCTTCAATTTTGTAGTTGTGGGAAGACTGAAAAATATTCAAGATCTTTCAATTTCCAAAACTGAGTCAACTGTGAAAATCGGACCAATGCCACCTTTATAAGTGCATATTACTCTATTCTTTCAAGAATTGAAAGAATTCGACAGGAGAGGAGCGGTAAGGCCCCGGATTTGGCAATAGTAAAATTATCAGAAGAAAATAAAATAAATTAGAAGTAATTTCACAATAGTTAACAATAGTTATTTATGTATCTGGGGTGTTAAGTAGATGTTTTTGCCCCGAGGGTGCCTTCCAACCCCTCGGGACAGAGGCCCTCGGGTTTGGAAGATACAAATACGTTACTTTACAACACATTGCTGGATGACATTAAATAGTTAATTTAAGTTCAAAGAATAATGAGAATCAGAAAACTATGGGCCATCACCATCAAATTCCATGCCCCAAAAATTAATGTTTTTCAAAGTAGCAGGGCTTCAACACAGGCCAAATGGACAGGGGTTTCTTCAATTTGGAAAAAGTCCTATGTATTTTGGAAATTCAATTTGGAAAATGTCCTATGTAGTTTGGACACTAGTGTTGTTGACATACACCAATGAATGCAGGGACAGATGCATGGACAGACGGACAGATACATACCTTCAATTATACACACATGCCTTCAATTATGATCTGTGAAGCATGAGAAACTTTCATTAACTAAAGTATCAATAAAGCAAATACTTTTGAGGAAAATAAAGTGAGTGAACTTCCAGTTAAAAAGAAAGTGTTGCATTAGGTACTACTGATTGTAGTCCTCACAGACTCTCAGAGCATGCACTAAATAAACATAATGTAACTAAATAAACACAAAAAGTTACATTTTTATTCAAAAGAACATTATTTACTTAAATTTCCTATTCATTGCAAACTGCATGGGGTCCTGTAGAGTTAGATCTCTTTCTTTTATATGTAAACAATGTGCTCTCGTCCATCGAAAAAGGAATATCAGTTCAGTTTGCTGGTGATGTGATGTTCTTTGGAGAAGAAAAAACAACAACAACAAATAGTTCAATTTTAAAAGTTTCAAATTGGTTTCAAAATATATTAATAGTTAACAAATGCATTCTTGCATTTCAAACTGACAATCGCATACTCCATTAAAAAAGGAACAATTAGCTGATGTTAAAGTAACAACATTTCTGGGAGTCTCAAGACAGTCAAACCTCAAATGGAATGTACATGTAACAGAATTAAACATTAAATTAAGTTCATTATGTTATGCATTTCAAATTTTTTCAAATTCAGTCATCCTTCATGCAGCTCATTGCTTGTATTTTGCAAATGTACATTCCCACCTGAGATCTGGCATAATTTTCTGGAGCAGCTCATTCTATAATATAGTACCCATACTTTTAAATTGCAGAAGAAAATTATTCAAATAATACTGGAATGCCATCCACATGATTTCAGTAAGTATCTCTTCATTGAAACCTTGCCTATTTAATTATGAATCTGTACATTTTGCCAAAACTGACTTTCTTAATGGTGGGATCATATTTCCTTGTAATACTAATATTTATAATTACAACACACAAGAAATCACATTCATCAGATGTTAGTACCAACAGCTCACTACAAGAAATCCACAAATAATACAAATACGTTACTTTACAACACATTGCTGGATGACATTAAATAGTTAATTTAAGTTCAAAGAAAAATCTTTTCTGTTGCCAAACTGTTTCTTTCCAATTAGAATGTACACTGACCATCACAAAGAAAAATAATATTTATTTTAAGAATGATATGTAATGCATTAGTTTACATATTGGAATTATATAATTTCAAAAAAACTTAATATACCTATAACAAGTCATGTATTTCAGATTCTGGACTAATGACTCCCATCAGTCAGGTTTTTGTGCGGTTTCCATGAGCCATTGAGCAAATTCTGAGATGTCTCCTTGTTTTGCTTCTGGACATAAATGTAACTTCACTATGCACATGTTTTGTTGAGCTTTCCTTTTGCTAGTTGTGGTAGGAGTAGAGCTGTGGTTATGGTTTACAATTTTCTTATAAATACTAACAACTCAAATCTGTAGTTTGTTTACCAATGCATACAGTTTTCTATAACTTGGGAGCAAAAATGTCTATTTTCAAATGTTACTAACCTTGTGTTAGTACTTTCATTCATCATTCAACTACTTAGGGTTAAAAGGTGGGGAAGGGATTCCACAGCTCAAGAAAACGTGCACAGATTGTACTTTCCCCCACACATTAGATATAGTTTTTATTTTTCATTGAGAAAATAAATCAAATCAAGTTGCTTCAAATGCCGATATGATTCCAAGCTTTCCTCATAAGTTTAATAACAATATCAAAAGAATCTTTCATTGAAAAATCTTGCCATCACCATCTATTCATCAGAAATTACCAATGCCCTCACATAAATAAGCTAGTGGAAGAATAAGGAAAGAGCTGGAAAGGCTTTCGTTCAGGTTAATGAGTTGTGTGTTTATGCATTTATCTTCAGGCTTAACCGTAGCAACACCTTATTACCTACACTTACACTCAGCATTCTGCTGCATCAGAAAACTATGGACCAGATAAAAGCAACAAAAATTGTGTAATAGTTAAATAGAACTGTGTAATAGAACATTAAATAATCATTGACAATAGTTAAGAGTAAAACAGAATTTTTTAATACAAATTCAAAAATATTGGGTAGATGGCAAGATATTTGGATATTAATATGCAAAAACCACAAATGTCTAGCTGGGAAATAAGCCAACAAAATCCTGCTCTAGATGACAGTGAGAATACCATAGAATTTCTCAATACATAATACCACTTTAGGATAAGTAGTATTTCAAAACATGATTATCTGAAGACATGTTATATGTTATTAATAGAGCCCAGATGTTGAGGCATTTATTTTATTTAAAATACGCAGACAAAAAGGCATTTATTTTTACTAAAATAGCCATGCAAGAAGTCATTTATGCTGGCTAAAGTAGGGGTGCAAAGGCATGTAAAAATGAAAAATTGCATTTAAAAGAAATTATTGTAAAAAATTAATAACTAAAATGATTTATCTTTTTATTCCAACTTTAAAATTTATAGTAGCACTTACATATAAAGAAATGATCTTTTCTTTGTATTCTTGATTTACATGTCCACCACTTATGATGATTATGAATTTGTTCAACTTGTGTTGCCTTTTTGGACTTCCTTTTGAATCTTGAAATGTCACTAGTGAAAATGGAATGTTATTTATCATTCTTCACACTTGACTAATCACAGCGAGAAGAGTTCTTCAAATACAGATTTCTGCTCTCAAAAGAGATTGAAGTTTACATGTGTCAGCTGTGGATCAAAAGTAAGATGAGATTCCCACTCTAAACAAAACCTATCGGCATCAATGAAAAAATCTAAAGTCTTGACTGATATCATTTTCCTGATTCACGTCCTGGCATTGAATTTCTTTTTTTGGATATTCGCCGTTTTTTCGTGCAGCATTACATAACTTTCTCTATTCTTCGTATATTACTTTGTGTATAAGTACATGTACGAGAAAGTAAAAGGTGTGTACAGTGAAGATACATTTAACCCAGGAGCAAATCAAGGGGCCATCCGAGCATTTATAAATCATATCAAGAAAATTGTATGAAAAAATTGATTGACACGAGATGGAATATGGAGATTTTTGATCCAGAACCTGAACAACAATACTTGTTGCAAGCCTATTTCATCTTTTAGAACTATACAGTGAAAATGGTAACTAAAGAAATTAGATAATTATTAAAATAAGTATCATATTGGATTTTAATGATCAGTCAGTGGATTGCTTTACTAAGCTGTTGATACTGACATATGATTCCTAAGATGTGTTCCCTTTGTAATAATAGATACCTATATTGCATGAAAATACCCACCATTAAGTAAGCCATATTTGCCAAAAGCCACTGATTAATAAATTAATAGGTGAGGTAATAGTAGTATTCCGAGCTCAATGATAAGAGGCTTGCAGAAATCACCTGGATATCATTGCTTATTTTACATTTAATTTCTCTCTGCTATACAAAAGTCTAGGAATTATAGGTTGTTTTTCCCCAGAATAGTATGTCACCCTTCAGAAACGTACCTTACAAAATACATGCCATGAGCTGCATGATGACTGACTGAATTTGAAAGAATTTTGAATGCATAATATAATAAACTTATTTTATTGTTCAATTCACTGTAATGCTTCCATGAAATGTCTAAAATTATTACTTGTTCCACATAAAATATTTGGAATTTTCCATGATAAATATGGAAAGATAATGTTAAGGATTGACTTTGAGCTAATGTTTAAAACAAATATTTTCTATATTCAATTTAAGTTCACTTTCATTATAAAACTCAGATGATGATCCAAACTTACACATGTTTTCTGTTATGAACTACCTTGCAATATTTTTTCATATCTACCAACATCCTTTTATTATTGAGAACATTTAATTACATTTCTTTCAAATTCCCTGTAGTGAAATTTTTCTTTCCTGAAAAAAAAAAAAAAAAAAAAAAAAAAAAAAAAAAAAAAAAAAAAAAAAAAAAAAAAAAAAAACACTGAGTTCCATTTAAATGCAAGACATCTAGTAATAGATTTTAAAACATTGCTCTTTGAATTCGATTTTTTTCCTTAAAAACATTTCTAAAAATGATCTACAACTACTCATTCCAACATTATGTAATTGAAAATCTTGCGAAAAACTTACAGGTAGGTAGATACTATTTGCTCAGGTGTTCGACAGGGTAAACCATAAAATATTATTACAAAAATTAAATTATTTAGGTATACAAGGATTACTGTTGAAATGATTTGAAGATTATTTGTTAAGTAGAACTTTGAATGATAAATACAAAAAAATTATCTAATATTCACATTCTATATCTAATATTCACATTCCCTCAGGAGTCCCACAAGGATCTCAACATGGTTCTCTTTTGTTTCTGATCTTTATAAATGATATTGTGAGTGTATTAAAATCTTGCAATTTTCTTCTAATTGCAAATGATCTAAGTTATACTCAGTTATTAAATTGTATGATGATTGGTTATTATTACAAGAAAACATAGATGCATTGTCCACATGGTGCAATGTAAATTTGTTATCTTTAAATATTGAAAAATGTAAAAGTATGAGTTATACTAAACTGAGAAAGCTATTTAACTTTGATTATAAAGTACATAACCAAACTCTTGATTTGGTCATTTGATTTACTGATCTCAGAGTGGTTTACGACCAAGTTCTTAAAATTAATTTTCACTTCAAATATGTTATTACCAAATCTAATTGGATTCTTGGTTTTAAAAGTGAATTCTAAATTCAGCAAATATTCTAACTTTTCGTATCTTATACCTGACATTAATTCAACCAGTAATGCTATATGCATCCCTGGTATGGACTCTATATTATAACAACCATATTAAGAGATTAGAGTCGTACAATGTGAGATTTTTTCTTGTTGTGCGGGAAATAAATAATATTAATATTAAATAAAATTTCCATTGCCTAGAAAAACTCATAATTACACTCATATTGCTACCTTTCTAAATATTAGTTCATCACAGATTATAAAATATATGTTTTTGTATAAACTGAAAAATTATAAAGTTGATTATGAATACTTACTTTCTAAATTACCTTGGAACATACCATGTAGACAGTTGTGTAACAATATCCAAATATTTGTGATATCGATAGCGAGAAATAATTTTTTTTTCACCATTGTTACATATGTGTAAAGTTGCAAATGCTTTTAATTTTTTTTTTACTACCATTTACCAAGTTAATGAAATTTTGTAAATCTAACATATTACATGATTTTAATTAATTTAGTGTATTTTTGTGTAAAATACTTTTTATTTTCGATTATACTTCAGTAAATTATCGAATGTATCCATTTACTAAACTATATAAATATGTTGTAAACTGAGCAATTACTCATTAAATAAATAAATTTAAAAAATTTGTAAAAATGCAGGGCAGAGCCAGAAAAAAGTACACAAACTGAGTTTAAATGGGTTAATACTTTTCTAAATTTCTATGATTAATTATGCAATGCAAATTGAATAGGAGTAATTAAACAAATTTTTAATTGAAAATGTTTAAAATTCACAGAATATTGCACACAAAGTAAAAGATGTATGATACACTGGAAATATTTATTGCTGAATTAATGATTAATTATTATACTATTAAAATTTTAATTTTTCATAACAGCACCTCCCTTCTCCATCAAAGATATCTCTGGATCTGCCCCCTGACTTATGATAATTTTTATATCACAATTCTATCTTTCCTATTTTTGTTCAATTTTATATACTACATACGTATAAAAACACACACACAGCTCAATGAATTTAATAACTAGAGGCTGGAAGTTTGGCAAAATGCCTGTTTATTGAAAATTAATCAAATAATACTGGAATGTCAATAAGTGTAAGTGTAGGTAATAAGGTGTTGCTACGGTTAAGCCTGAAGATAAATGCAAGAACACACAACTCATTAAACAGAACGAAAGCCTTTCCAGCTCTTTCCATATTTTTCCACTAGCTTATTTATGTGAGGGCATTGGTAATTTCTGATGAATAGATTGGTGATGGCAAGATTTTTCAATGAAAGATTCTTTTGATATTGTTATTAAACTTATGAGGAATCTTGGAATCTGTGAGGACTACAATCAGTAGTACCTAATGCAACATTTTCTTTTTAACTGGAAGTTCACTAACTTTATTTTCCTCAAAAGTATTTGTTTTATTGATACTTGAGGTAATTTAAAAGTTTCTAATGCTTCACAGATCATAATTGAAGGTACAACAACAACAATGAGGGGGGAAAAAAAAAAAATCAAAGAATAGACAGAAATAATGATCACAAAATTATTAAAAGATAAAATTGCAGCTATTATGTGGGTAAAAATATATGAAGCTGTCAAAAAACAATTTTTCTGGAAAAGAGATTAATGGTATCAAGGAAATGACTCTTGATAATATCTTATTTATGAGATAAGTAAAAATTTACTGCATTCTGTGATTTTGAAATGTGAATGTTTCTTACTAAAATATCCTAGCTTGTTGTGTGTTGGAGCAAGGTAAAATTATTAGTAATAGAAAATTTTATGTTCTTCTTAGGAGAGAAATTTCTCTTTTTGCCTTCAACCCCTGTGGATCTGCCTCTGAGAAATGGAATGTATAAATGACGTACAGGCTAAAATATTACGGTTATCAAATTTTTACCATAGTAGTATAAAATAAATACAATATAGATGATCTTGGCTGTCCAGGTGACGCCGCGTCGAAGGCTGTGTTGCCGACGTTTCGACCATCCTATCGTGGTCTTCCTCAGGGCTGTTGTGGGTTTGACAACAGCCCTGAGGAAGACCACGATAGGATGGTCGAAACGTCGGCAACACAGCCTTCGACGCGGCGTCACCTGGACAGCCAAGATCATCTACATGACTCTGGCCGCGGAAGCCTACGACTTCACTAAATACAATATAAACAATATCAATGTAGTGAATATAGAATTTAAGAACAGTCATTAGTCATGTATTAAAAACAGTTTAGTGTAAATGTTATTAATTTGTTTAACCAGGGGCATTTCTAAAGCTTTTTAATCTATACTAAAAATATCTTTTACAAAGAATTGATAATAAAGGCTTACTGTAGACAAGACCACAACTGTTGCAAAAGGTGGATTTTGGGAAAGAAAAGTGATTTCATGCATCACAACTTGTTGCTTTGGGTAATAATGCATCCACTCAACCCTTTTTGTTGATCCTGGCCTTAACTGACTATATAAAAATATTATGAATACAAGCATCATACATGAGGATCTGCTCAAAACATTTAATGCCTTCAGTTAAGACTTCTATCACTGACAATCACATGAAAATGTAATTATTTTATTTAACTGGTTCTTATTTCATACTGAATGTATTAATGTATGAATGTAAATTAAACTGAATGTACATTAATTACAACTAGCTAGACCCATGTGAACATTGTGCACTTTGTAAATCATTGTTTTTAAAGTGAAAATAGTTTCATACTGGATTCCAACTTCAGGCCTGAACTTAAACTGTTCACTGGAAAATTGTAGGCCTATTACCACATCAATACAACATGAAAATTGTAATTATCCATAGATTTCTAGTTTCTGCTTATTTCTGACCATCCTGTTGTGGAAAATAGGTCACCAGAAGAGCTCAATCTTCACTCATTTCTTTGTTTGAGCTGAACCCTTCATGTTTCCCTACATCCTCCCTGATATACTCTCCTTGCATGTGTATCCCCTATCAGAAAAAACAGAAAGTTCTGAATAGTCAGAATACCCAGAAAAGCAAAAAACTCTAAAAATGTAATAGCAGCACCCCAAAGCCTTTTTGCAAACGATCTCCGTAAAACAAAACTTTTTAAAATCATTTGTTTTAAAATAAAAGTATCTTCATTCTGGAATAAATGTTCGGTTCTTCTGGCAACTTGTGCAATGGAGCAAAACAAAAATAACAGGAAGTCTAAAAATATCTCATTTTGTAGTTTATGGTGTAGATAACACTACATGGTTTCCTAACAGGGGCACGCACAACTGGCTTTAAGGCTCTAGAATTCATCATTTTCGAGCAATGCCCAATAGTAAAGTTTGTTACAGTATCATGTGTTTTGCAGGATGCATATGCACCTGACAATCCAATTATACCATAATCTGTAAACATCTAAGTATTTTATCTTAAATCTCTTTGATAGGGGTAATTTTCTATTTAGCAATGCTTCACTTATGGGTTTTGTGTCTGTATTTTCTCATTCTCTCCATCACCTTTCCTTAGTATATTATATATAGGGGGATTTAATTTTCTCTCTTTTCTAATAACACCTGTCAACATTTTCTATGCTTGTAAAAGCTTCCTATTTTATAAACTTACATAAAGGTATTATATTTCACAATAAAAAAAATCTCTTCTGTATTGCTTTTAAGTAATAATTCAAACAACATAAATGTAACTTTAAATGTACAGCACTGCATTAGGAAATGATCACTATGTTTGTTTAAAACCTCTCACTGCATCTCATTGGTTATGTCATGCACAGAACTGATGAGTTGAGCAAGCAGCAGATATTTTTCTTCTTCTTGGTAGCAAAATAAATTGTAATTAAAAATTTACTCCATAAACAGTTGTCTAATCTTCTGCTTCAGTAAACTCATGTTTTAACTCTAATCACTGATATTTGTTTTAAGGCAAATTGCAAGGGAAAGAGACAATTTCATTAATATTAAATAATAATTTTCTTATTTATTTCTTCAGTTATACAGCTATAAAGAAAGGAAAGGCTATTGTGGGAATAATGATACCTATATATTTATACATCCATGACATATATTTACATTGAAACAAAACTAACTCCTTGCTTTCAAAAGATTCAAACGATTGTGCTTACAATATAGATCATTTTTATAGCTCAGTCTATATAAAACAAAAAAAAAATCTTCTTCACTAAAGAAGAAATTTAAGGAGTGAAATGACATAATAATAGAATCTATTTATTAATTTGAAATTAATTAGCAATTAAACTCAAACCATACCTCATATATTCTGCAATTCTAATGAAAAGAAAGTATACTAAATACATAAATAGTGTATATGCTACTGTAATGATTTTAATAGGAACCTGAACAAAAATATCTATGCATTATATTCTACACATATGCTTTAAGATAAAAGGCAACCACACTTTCATGGATATATTAATTTAAAGCTGTCAGAATTCACTTAACACCATAATCTACTAAGCTTCAAGAAGTACACAGTCAACAATTGAATAAATCTAAAGATTTATTATGGATATTCTTTGCACTGGCATAATCAAATCATCTTTGATAGATATAGCCATAAAATGTATTATTGCTTTACACTTATTATTTAGAAGTCATGGGGATATCAATAACATCCCATAGAGGTACTTAGAAGTACAAAGAAGATGCAAAGCCTGAGATCTATTTCTTAACAATTCCTTATGAACAAAAATTATAAAATTCATTTTAACTTACAAATAGTTTTCAGATAGACTGAGTAACATTTAAAAAGGGAGAACTTATAAGTTACGTTACCCCCTTCATAAAAAAAATTTATGCACAATGTATTAATATGTTGACTTGCAATGTAAAAAATTAGAAATGTAACAAATAATAAAATATTCTTCTCAGTAAACACAAGCTATTTAAAGAAACAAATTATTGGACCTGTTTTCACAACTGAATCTAAGACAATGTATTAATAAATGCATATTGCATTCTGTTTGATTATTGTTATCTAAATTACAAAAGAACTCTAAGGAAAGAAAATTGGTCTCTCAAACATGTACCTAACAAAATATCTACCTTTCATGATTTTTTGAAGCAGTCTCCTAGTTTATTTTTCACACATACGATGCTGTGTATTCTTGTCAAATATTTTTAATACAATACACATTACCCCAAATATATTTTAATTATTATAAGATACACTGTTGTTTAGGTCAGAAATTTTGTAAACTCTAATTATCCTTTAAGTATATTTCAAAATTTGAAAGACTTATCAAAATTCATTGCTGGTTTCACATCATAAAAGCTAATTGAATTTGAACCTATCATGAAAGCTCATTTCTTGCTGTCATTTTTCCTTTTTCAAATTCCAAAAATGAAATTGAATAGAGCTACAACACAACACTTTTTTATGTCATCATAAATCTAGCATTAATAAAGAATAATTTAAATCTTTAATAATTTGTCTAAAGGTTGGAACAAAATAACAAAATCCTCTCTTAAAACTGAACTAAATCAATAAAACAATTTTGTTGTGTAATTTTTTTTTTTTTTTGATTTTTGGATGGTGACAACCCTGAAATTATTGTTCATTTATGAATTTGTACAAGGAAGGAGGCACATGAACAAGAAGTTTTTTCAAGTTGAAATGCACAAACACACACACATAATAATCTGTATTATCATTTTGACATGTTTTCAACAGCCAAAAGTGCACTTCTTGAGTTTAAAATACACCCATAGCTTAGCTCCCATTCACAATTTTTCACAAAGAAAACACAAGAGACTGCAGAGTTAATAAAAGTACATTCAAAAAAGGTGAAAGAATCTATCCATTAAATTAGGGCAAAATTGTATATGTAGTCCATTATCACCAAAGCAGTTTTCAAAAAGCAATTACTTCACACATCATATTCTTATTGGATTATAAATTGGTTGAATCATCAATGAATAAAATCATTGTCAAATATTTCTGTTTTCCCACTTGACTAGCTACATCGCGATTCCTCAGAAAGAGAAAAAAAAAATCATATATGCAGTTACAGCATTATCACAGTCAGAGGACACTTCGTGTATCACAAAAGCACCAAACATGAGACTGGGGCAGCTAGTGGAATCTTCATCGTTTATTGCGTCCTTTCATCGTGAACCGCCGCCAGAAACTAGTCTTCTTGTTTGCCGCTTCTGCCTCATAGATGTCGTCGTCATCGTCACAGTCCGCCAGGCGACCTCCTGATTCACGCGTAGGCGAACCGTGGCCCGAGTCGTCATCGTCGTTCACGAAACGTCCGCTAGGAGTGGAAGGATTGTTATTACCTCCTCCGCCGCTACGCAGCATATCCAAGAAATTAGCTTCAGGACTCATTTTTTTGCCGGTTTTATTCGATGGTGGTCCAAAACTTAAACTTTCTACATTAATTTCGGCCTTCAGCTTTTCAGGAGGAATGTCTTCCACGCGAAATTCGTTGGGGTCCTCGACAAATGCCTGCTGAAGATCTCGCATTATTTTTTTACGAATTGTTTTCTTCATTGACAGATGACGCTCCAAATGTTTCACATCTCTTTCAGTGAGGGTCCTGGTATTGTCGCGTCGACTATTGCGCTGTTTTTTCTTCTTTTCCTTGGAGGAAGATTTTGGTATTTCTTCCTCACTCGTAGAACCTACCGAAACGGCGCTATCGTTGCCCGCAGACGATTTGTTGTTGGCATCTCCTTTGTTAAGGCGCATGTCCTGAAATTGATGTTGCAAAACGTCAACATTGTTTTGCGCGTGATTCTCCCAGGAATTATGAAAACCGAAGATGTCGCGGAGATGAGGGATGCTGCGGTCCGGGTTCTGACGTGACATGGCGACTTCGCAATTCTGAAACAAAGAATAGAACACTGATAACTCATCACGTAACACAATGTCTTCTGAATGACACTTTGAAAAAAGACTAGCGTAATTCTATATTTTCTTAATAAAAAAAAGCCGTCTAACACATTGTCACAAACATATCACACTAACACGTAGGAAGGAGTATCACTTGTCATAACACGAAAATAAACCCGGAAACGAAAACAAAATCGTACTTCATGAAGAACCTGCGTACGAAGAAACAGCAATGCTGCCGGATCACCACACCGGGACCGATGCACCGGAAGAAACACACGCGTATACAATCGGAGTCTGGACGCGCTGCAGCGCTGCGGCCGCCTGCGCGGACCGGGCGGCAACAATGGAGAGTCGGTGGGGTGGCAGGTTGACGTCACGGCGGGCGGCGTGCAGCGCGCGGCGGCGCGGCGGTGGAGTCCGAACCAGTCCGCCCGCGCGGTCGTGCCGGGTTGGGAAACCCACACCCGCCGCCGCCGCCGCCCACCGGGGAAAGCGCCAGCTGCCAGATTCGCGAGCAACTGCTGCTGCCGCCGCCGCCACCGCCACCGACCGACCACCGCCGCCCCCGCCTGCCCACGGCGGCCGTCTTCGTGGGTGTCGACCGGTTCGATGCTCGAAAGAGTGGCTTCGGCCTGACTGTACATGGGTCGCGGAAAAGCGGGATGCTCCGGTCTTGCCGACGAGGCGATAACGACCTACTTTATTAAGCGACGAAAGTGTGACTAATACTCGTAAAATATATGGAATTGGCGGAAGAATTGAAGAGAATAGTTCCTTGAACTTAAGTGTGGAACAAAAATTGAATGTCTAATTTCTGAATACTTTTGACAACTTCCTAATTAGCACAGCTTTTTATCTAGAAATATGTAGATTAGTGTTCATCCACCCATCGTGATGAATGTTGTGCATTATGACGAAAAATATAGAAGGCTCATTCCATGTCACAATTTTTATAGTACGTGATGCTGCAATGGGGGAGGGGGAGAAGAGTCAGCTCACGACTTGGGCACCTTTGTTTGCTGTTCTTTGATCCCGGATAGCGTCACTCTTTTTCATATATGCGCGCTTCTGGCACCTCGTTTCCCAAATAACCTCACCATTGTTCGCTTCTGGCTTATACGAGTTCACACCAGTGTGTCTGGGTGACCGTTCAGGCCGATTCTAATTTTAAACTTGGATTCCTTTCTTCATAGAGGAATTCAAAACTTGAACTATCATGGGAGCAATAAACGTAGATGCACAGGGAAAAACCTGACATGACATAAGCTGTTGACACGCTTAAAAAAAATAAATGGCACATTAATAACACGGAACAATACTTTCTATTCCCTGAAACTCCTAAGATTGTATCCGCACTACTCAAACCGTTCATTAGGCTGAAAATTAACGAAATTGGATAATACATTTAACTTGCACTGAACTGAAAGAAATTCATAACTCTCCCGAGAATTCCCGTTCTGAATCCCGTGCTAACATCCCACAGCCCTCTTTTTTAATTGCACTAATATTCTGCTCTCACATCAGTTCTGGTTTCATGATTGGATAAATCTTCGAAATGAGAGTTATTTCCTGATCAGCAGTGCTACTATTTCAAGGACGTCAAAAGGACCGACCGATATTTTTGCGGACCTTTCAGCGGAGGCGTACTGGCAGAAGGTCGTGCATCAACTCGCCTTCGAATTGTATTCGTTTAAGGTCACGCATCCGAGGTTGAATGGAGTAGGTGGGAGGTAAGAGGAGCGCATGTGCCTTCAACGAAGCAACAGCTCCCTAAAGGATTACCGCAACTGAATATTTCGACACTTCCACGAAGAGCGGTGTGGAGAAATCTAATGAATTGCTTTTAAAATCGTGAAGATGAGATTTCTAATTGAGCCGCGTTGGGATGTAATGATTAAGTAGCACCAATTTACTCCCCTTTCCCTCTTTGCAACACAATCGAATTGCTGTAGTGGCAAAGCTGCAACGCACCGACCCTGTGGAGTTCGAACGAATCGTGACGCTAACAAAAAGAGATTTACAGCCAGTAAATAGCTCAGACGAATGCATCACAGAACAATGGGCCGCCGTTTTAAAGCTCGCTTCCGCAAAGTACAACTTTCGGTGATTCGGAACCTAATCCAGGAAATACGCATCGCCGCTGCAGGAACTTGCGTGCCGGCGAGGGAGAGAAGTCTTTTCCCAAGGCGCAGTTCCTCACGTTGGGACCCTAGTGCCCCCATAAACGCGTCCGGGGTTCTGAGAAGGCGGGAATGCCGGGTTACTCGTCTACTCCAGCGTTGGAGTCTCCGATCGTCTGTGGCACCGAGTAACTGGCGTGGGTCGGTGCCGGGGAAGCGGGGAGGGGGGAGTCGAGCGGCGGGAGCTAGGAGCGCGGGTGGTTCGGACGGCGGCGACGGCGGCGAGGACCTGTGCGCTTCTTGCAACACTTTCACTTCGAGGTAGTAAACTACTTTTATTTGTGTTGATTCTTTCTGGGAGATCATGTTGTCCCGTGGTCGAGTGTTTTCTCACAGTTCTGAAAAAAGGGAATTTGGTTGAAAACCTTCCTGAGTCCAGGTCCCAGAACTTCTTGCAGAGACTGTATCCTCTCCGGAGGGGCCACGTAATCGTGCTGAGGTGGAATTATGCGTGGTAAGTCAGAGTCGGAGGAGGAGAAGGAAGAGAAGGAGGAAGAAAGAAATGGACGAGTTCATGATCGTCGAGCGGGCTTCGTAAGGATGGGGCAGCCGAGGGGGCAGGGAAGGGCGTGATAGTCATAGAGGAAGCGGGTGAGTTTTGTGCGGGAGGGTACCACTTTCTGCAATTCTCTTTGTTTAAATGTATCTTTTGTCATCACCACTTTTAGAGGAATGAGTGTGATTGAACTGTGACTGTGTGTTAAGGATATGCTTGGCTGCCGGCCAAAGAATAAATTACAGTCTTGTGAGGTTCTGAATTCAAAAGAGATACTTTGGAGGAATTATGTTACAATATTTTGTTTATGAATCATTTTATATTCTTAGATAAGGGAAGCAAGCCGCTGTGAATCACCTCATAACATAAGTATTGGTACATTGTTATACAAGATGTGCTAACAAAAAAGTTCCAGCCTCTACTGAGTTTCATATATAAAAACATATTTTCTTATAATAGGAAAAGTAGCGTTGCGATAATTATATAGAAAATGGTGAATAACATCACCCACAAAATTAAAAACATTCTTGGTCAAATGAATGAGAGAAAGTATAGCCAAAACTGTTAGTATAACGTATTTTAAAGTTGTTAATTTTCATAAGAATAAATCATTTATGAAAGCAGTTGATTCAAATTATTTTAATAAATGTAGTTTCCCTGGTTGTCCTTTGCCCATTCAGTCGAGTAATTAGATCAAAAAGCTCCTTAAACTTTTACCATTCTCTACTAAGAATCCTTGGCAACTCTACAGTTTAACTACGGGTAGAGCTTTTCAGTCCCGATCCGAAGTTCTGAATTTATGTTCAAGCTATTGCCCGTTTTCTGAAGTGAGAGTCACGAGGAGCGAAGCTGTTTTGCAAGCGAGGAGCTAAAGAACAAAGTCGAAAGTGGCTACAAAACATGGATCAAACATGAAGTACAATTTACCCCATTGTTTGGGCAATCGTCTTCATTCTGTAGCAGACAGTCGTGTCACTTCATTCACGGTCCTTTGAAAGAGAGCCATGTGTTTACACGCAAATTTATGAATGTCTTGAATAACACGCAAGGTAGAAAAAAATACGTTGAAGATGAAAATATTAAGAATGAATACGTAAGATTCAAGCACAGAAAAGGTCAGAAAATTGTTTCACTGTAAACACTTGTGCTGTTTTAACATTTTAGTTTACATTTAAAGTCTTTTATTATAAACTTGAGCTGCTAATCACGTTAATCAGGTTTAACTAATGAGAATTCGTCTTACTTGATATTGGGGAAATATATATTGAACATGTCGAATGCATACCCAAAGAAAACCATGAGTTGTCGCATGCATACCCAAAGACAAATGTGACTAAAACATCTTGATAGTTTTATCGTCTGCGGTTTTTAAAAAGGAATAATGGTTTCAGAAACAAGAAATCATACTAACACTTGCATTCTATTGCATTTCAATAAGTAAACGTAAATGATAATGAATGTCAATTATTGTGAATGATCGTCAACGTAATTAATGGGAATTATTTTGGCACACAAATGAAACTAGGGCAGATAATTTTGTTGTAGGTCGATGCCAATTTTTAGTACTTCACATGTATACTTCAACCAGTTTCTGCGCGAGTATGCTGACGTTCAAATAATATAGATACTAGTGGCGTGGATACAACGGGAATCATGGATTCAACAAAAGCTCATTGAGATCAGCCGCCTTTAAAGAAGCGAACTTTCCTCTAATCAATCGGAGACATCGTGTTTGGACTGTCAGTAAAGAAAACGGGCAGGGAGTCGAGAAGAATACCAAGGTGATCATGCAAATGGCGGCGATGGAGGCGGAGCAATGGAGTTGAAGGGAAACAAGTGGCGGTGGAGACGGTGTCAGCGCCGGGGGGTGGGTGGGTGAATTTTCCATGTTCAAGATCTTTGTTGATCAATGGTAGCACTTGACCGGTCGGTATGTCTTGGGAACAAAGGGACCATTTCTTAATGGGGATGAAAGGATTATCAATGCATGATAAAATATTACTTTGTAGGTGATGTGATTTCAGATTACTCATTTCCGAGCGTAGGCGTGGAAGCAGACTAATGTCTTATGTCCTTCTGTTTGGTCAGGTGATCGTAGTTTGCCGTTGTCTCCCATTAGAAGTGATAAGGAGAAATAGGAAGAACGTTGAGTGATTATAGATAGGATGATTGTTCAAATGAGATGAGATACGTAGTGGTGAGTCACCGACTTCAATCGCCTGGTGATAACATGCATCCCTTACACAGGACTCGATCCTGCAATCCGAGCACCAGACAAGCCAGCAGATACTAAGGCGAAATTCATTTATTTAAGCTTCGGAGGGTGTCATCTCTAAACACGCGTCATCTTGAGCTGTTCCCGGCGCAGTTTCACTCAGCTACCCCACTGCCTACGTAACGATTCCCGAGAGAGGCACCAGACTCGAGGACGGCCTTCCAGCGCCCAAAAATCTCTCAGAAGGTGGCCCCTTGCTCCCTTTCTTGCGGTCGCGTCCTCGTCCCTCGCGAGGACAATGGAAGGGCGTGGACCTGCCCGCCTGCGCACCGGCCGCGGGAACAGACACAGCGACAGACACAGAGGATGGCGGCGGTGTGGTTGCGGGGCAAGGTTTTCGGTTAAGCAGTAGATGTAAGGTATCGTAATACTGTATAGTATGTCGGGAGATAAGACGATAGATGCATTGCAAAAAATACTCTAAAATATGGGTCGTCTTACAGAACAGACACAAAAAAAAAAAAAAAAAAAAAAAAAAAAAAAAAAAAAAAAAAAAATTAAAATTCTCACATTTATCAACTGAGGCAAATAGTTCCTGCAGTACATCCTCACTTTCATTGTTGAGAGGTTCGTCATATGAGTCTGTATTAACGAGTCGATTTTTTTCCATCAGTATCCCTTAAAAATTGTCCTCAATGCCATTCGTAGCACTAGAAATACCTTACTTTTCGAAAGATTCTACCGTTGCTGTTTCGGGAATAGTCTTCTAGGACAGAGACTTGCTAAAACTATAAAACCTGGACGAAAATGTATACTTCGTTTTATCTGCAAAAATATACGGTATTCAAAATATTCGAAAAGACACTATCTACATCTCATCAATCGTTTTCTTACGTTGAAATTGATCAGTGACGATCATCGGCTTCAGGGTTTGAACAAATATGTTTGTTTCAGTCACAGGTTTTTGTGAATTGAGATGAAAAATATATCATTCCATCGTTTCATACGGGTGTCACGCTGTCATCTTTCAGATTAGTAACTGAGAACTGTGAATGTGTGGCCATTCTTCATTCTCTTGATATATTCAAGCCAATTTACTACATTAAAAAATACATACGTTGTTCAATTTTTGAATCTATTAAACGTATGAGGAGTTTGGTGGATTAAGATGTTAGCCCTAATTTTAGTGGTTTCAGGGACATACTATAAGCAGAGTTATAAGAAATAATTGAGCTCTTTTGTGGGAGAATGATACAAAGGAGAACAGCAGATATGTTTTATCCAATAAACGAACAGTTATAATAAAACAAGGAAGTACATATTTCTCAGTGGTAGAAGTAATCAAGAATATGATACGCAATTTTTTATTTTCGAGATTTTAACATTCTTCCTTATGAAGAATCCTGTCCTAGTGACTTGTGAAAAAAAAGAAACAAAGTATTGATTTACAAAGTACAGAGCGTTTTGACATTATACAAGCTTGAAACATGAATGAAAAATTTGGACCAGTAAAAGCGCTGAGCTATCCGTTATGTACGAAATGGATTATTGTAAACATCAAGATAAAATACCATTCATGACATTAAATTAACTCTATCTTGCTTATACCGTTACTCTGAAGGTTTCCAAGCTCAGAGATGTTATAGAGCTTGTGAGGAATTATGTGGAGAACCACGAAATGTGGAACTACGATGTTTGAGATCTGAAGACGTGGAAGATAAATATGCAAAGGAAACTTTTGAGGAATATTGCGATCCCAGAGGACATTGAATGAGGACAATCACATGTTACAGGAATATTTATGAAACCAATATTAGTGGTTATTTGAGTCATTATATACCATGTTTGCGGAGTTGTAATGTCTTACCATTGGAATAATACTTCTGTTCATATTTGTTGAAATAATAATAAATTTACTCTCTTATGTAACGTTTTTCTTACAACACAATTCAAGCTTTGCTTCATGCTTTGAAGCAAAAAGAAGGGAGCTCTAAACTTCAGCATTGCGTTCTGAAGAACTGACGCAATATTTTTGGTTGTTATTAAGTTTTGGAGATCTATTAAAATATACCTAATAACTGGACATACAATTAATAATAGCGGATTAACGAGAGATCTTTAAAACAGTTTTTATTATTTTCCCCAACACTGAGTAATATAGAAGCTGCCTCCTGCTCGCACTAAACCAATGACATTCTGCAAATCAAAGCGTCAGTCACACAAGCCACAACTTTGAATTTTTCGAGTCTAGCATATCACGGTGCTCTCAGAACAACCCTTTTCTCTAATTCAGCATTAAAGACTTTCATTTCTCGTCAGATGTTAGGTTTACTCTTAATTGATTTTCTTGACCTTTTATTGATTTAGATACGTTCAACCAACTATAAATCAGCGGCACTTCAAATTTTCCGTTACTATGACAATGATTGTTCGTCTCTGGCCCTTAACTTCCTGCATATCGAAAAATTTCCGTATTTATTAAAAATTATCTTATTTTGTGAGGGCTTGTCCTGAAATCCCCGTTCCCTACGAATGCGTCCTTAGCGACTAGGGTTGGACGCCAATGGTAGTGATAATGCCGGTTGTGGTAGCGTTCGCGTGCTGGATGTGGCTCTCGATTGCCAAACCCGCGGAACGGAGTCAAGCGGAGTGAGAAACAACTGCTTACCCCTACCCAACTCGCCGTGCCACGCTCCGTCCCTCCCCGCCGCGGCCCGCCCCGCACTTCGCCACCCGTCTGGTCTTCCCCGGCGGGCGTCGAAGCGCGAGGCGCGAGTTACGCCCGGCTGCCGTCGATCTTCATGGTTGCACGAGCCATCGACTGAGACGGACGCGGAAAATCATTACGGGCTCGCTGAACAATCACGATCGTCAAGGAAGATAATCTGTACAGGACGGAAGTAATGCCTATCGAGAAACTGATCACGTAATCGCGGTTGACGTAACTGAACGTAACTGTTGGCTCGCGTGAGATAAGAACACATCCTCAAGTAAATACATTTCATCTAACGATTTAACACCAAGTAGAAGCTGTAATACGTTCTTTCACTTTTTTATATTCATTAAAGTATGTATATTTTCCATTTTTCAATGCAGCTAAATTTGAGACATAATTTGACCTAATATTTAGTGCTGTATGGTCAGTGAATACAGGATGAACCTGATGTTCATCAACTGAACCATAATGAACCTTGTAATAGACTAATAAAGTTTGAGAACGTTCACAGCAGTGGTCTCGTGTAACAGTGAGTCACAATAAAAGACTGGATGTTTAGTTTTGAATCTTCATTTTGGGAGGAAGATATTTTAGGATATGTGCTAGTTGGTCCATTTTTACCTCACTAACACTACTTTCTGTCTTGTCGTTTTCTCGATATCTTCG
The DNA here is from genome assembly GCA_011170035.1 of Teleogryllus occipitalis. NCBI lineage: Eukaryota > Metazoa > Arthropoda > Insecta > Orthoptera > Gryllidae > Teleogryllus > Teleogryllus occipitalis. The sequence continues at coordinate 242,793 of BLKR01001618.1, forward strand.
CAACGCCAGTCGTAGGTCACGGCATTACACATAGTACTCTATTACTATTTATTTTCTTTGGAGGCATAAAACAGAATCTGCCAGGAATGGTGACTACTCATTGTTGCGAGTGTGAGCAAACATTAATATGCATTACGGTTCTGTTTTCCGCTCTCCTAATTAGACGCAGACCGGCATTTGTCTGCAACGAATGGGAGAAACCTCAGAGAAAGCCCCGTTCCCGTCCGCTGGCATCTCGACTGGTCCATCCGAGGGCATTTTCCCGACCCATCGTTGAGGATGGCTCATGAAGAATCCGTCTGTGAAGAAATTAGCTCTCATCTTATCAATAAGTAAACGAGAAAGTCATAACTATATGGCTGAGGAGTAATTTACTTGCAATGGAATACAAGTCGATTGCACTTCGAACTTGTTTGACTATGATTTTTTAATGACTTCTCCTACGGTATTTTCCGTGAATACCAAATTTCAGAAATAAATTAATCAAGTTCTTTTAGATATGCATTACAATAAAGAAAGAGGCATTTGAATCTTCAGCCAAATTTATCCATTTCCGAAAGAGGAAAGGAGATATAACTTCGGCCTTACATCATTGCGAAGTAATAGAAATAATGTGTGAAAACACGTTCAAAACTTTATTAAAAAAAATTATTTTCAATAAAGTCTAAACAACAGAATCGAATTCATATTATATTATAGTGTTATGGAGCTTGTGAGGAATTATATATTTAGACTTAGTCGTTTAATTTTAATAACATCCAGAACTGGCCGTACAACAATTGAAATAAATTCTAAATGTCTTTTAAATTTTACATAATATCGATGAACCAATGTGAACCTCTGTTACTATCTTAAAGAGATACGACTTTGTTCTCAACTAGATTGACAGCAAAGATACTCATCTTGAAACAAGAAAGGGAGGGTTGGCCTGCTTGTGATACATAAATAACATTGTATTTAATTTAATTGGAACTCGTCAGGATGGGATATAGATCAATCCAATGATATAGATCATTTCATACTTTAGTACAAGTAGCATTTAAACACTACAGAAATTAGGTGGTTTTATTACCATTCGCGTTTTTAGCCTTATTGACACATAACACAAATTTGATCACTTGACACGACGAATCGTTGTAACACTTAATTCATGGTGTATTAAAAGCTAGGGTTACTTTCGTATTCGAGCTATACTGCTACAACCAATGGCACTTCAAATCTCGGACGGAAGGTCGTGCTTGTGGAGTTGCTTCAGGGTTGAAGAGTTAAAATTAATTAAAGGAACGGTGTGCGATATCTTTTCTACGTTAAAAAAGTAGATATTAATTGCTACAAAGGTTGCAAAAATTGACTAGCTTCGTTCGTGAGTTTCCAAGTCAACGGCAGCTCTGGTCTTCGGACTCCGCTATTAACATAAAGCGTCCTTGAGACCAGTCAAAGCAAAATTTCCAAGGAAGTTTACAGCAAAGAACAGCTATCTTATCTCGTAACTACTTTTAAAGTATATCTTACTTCATTAAAAACCAGAATTCCGTGTATTCCACTTGACCATACGCTCTAGCTATTGGTGAAAAGTTTTCCCATCCTGGTCAAAGAGCGGGCGTGGAGCGTTGGGAAGAAGGAAGCGAACAGCAGTGGCCACGGCCGGTGGCGTTAATTGCAGCGGGCGGGCACGTGTCGTCCTCAGGCGCCAGCTGCCGCCACCGCCGTCGCGCGGCGGGCACGAAAGGCCCCGGGAATCGAACCCTGGCCACGACAGAGCTCATTAGCACGAACGTCGCCTGTCCCTCTCTCTCTTCCTCCTCCCCCCTTCGGCCCGCGCCACGCGGCCTCCTTGGGCGCAGAGGGGCCTTGCCCCGCCCCCTCCGCTCGGACGCCGATTTCTCCTGCTCTTTTCCAGGATCGAGCGCGCGCGGCCCGCCGCACCAGGGCCGTGGAGGCGGTCGCGGGCACTCAGGTTTGGATGGCGACGGGGCACAAGAAAACGATGTCACAAAGAATGGTTTTAATCTAAGCGGAACAACTCATTTCGTGGCCAAAGATGGGGCTTCACCCTATAATCAGCTGACTTTAAACCATCTTTATTACATTTTTATTAGCAACTTTGTAAACAAATTTATTCACATAGCTAAAATGACACTTTTTGGGGCACTGACGATGATGTGATTTTGATGCGCTACATACGCCCTCTGAAGTGAATACTACGGGATACTTTAGAAATGAAGAGTGTCGTTTTGAAACGGCTTAAAGATCTTTGGACTATATTATAAATTCTATATTATAAATTCAATTATGAGTGTACTCAGTACTATTATGAGTATATACTTGAAGATATAAATGAATAAGCTTTCATTTAAAAGGTGAGTGAAATGTAAATGGAAGGTAATGTTCTTCATATTAGATAATGTTTCTTTAAAACGTTGAGAATTTCCAATTTATTTGGACAGAATAATCAGGATTTTTGACATGTCTAGTTCTGGAATATATTTGGCACATGGATATGGCACGGTGATCAAAAGAACTGCTTTCAGTGGCAATTGTATATTTTATTAAATAGGCCATTTAGTGAATACAATATTTCTTCCTCAATAATTTATCTCTTGGCAGGTTGGCTGTTTCAATTCAGAGGGTTTAACTCATGTATCTCCCAAATTCCGAAACAGTGACAGGTGAAAATGAAGTTTAAAGAGACCGGCGATAAAACAAATGTATTTAAGACAAAAATAATTTAAGAAAACTGAAGAAAAAACAATTCACATTATTCGCAATTTATCGCGAAGGAAGTTATTCGTGCCTTTGTAGTCTAAAATACGGGTTACGAATAAAGATACTAGAAGGGTATGTTTCGAAAGCACATGAACGTGACACTGTTTTCAGGGTTTTGACAAGGCCTTGCCTGCTCCTAGAAATTCACGTGACTCCAGACAATTTGTCACGTTTGTTATTCCATCACGACTCCATTGCATGTCACGGCTGAGGTCGCATCATGTTCACTCTATTGCATTCAGAGGCCTTCGCGGAGAGAACAACAAACCAGAAGACGATTTTCACCACAAAACCTTGAGATAGATGTACGAAGTTCCATTACACACTTTGTTAAAAGGTCTTTAGTTACACTATCTTGGAACTCGTTTCTAAGAAGAAAAAAAGATTTTTACATTTTAATGGAAAGAAATAAGAGCCAAAGAACAATTTACTGGGAAGTCAATATTTTTATTATCATTATATTTTTTGTCGACCTGTACGGCTGAAGTGGCTAAGAACGTATACCGACTCAGCACTTTGGTCCGAAGGGTCATGGGTTCGAGTCTCACCTTTGGAATGGTTGTTTGTCCCTTGTCTCTCATGTATGTGGTCGCGGAGGGCCTCGCGTTGTGCTGGCCGCAGATCAGAGGAGCCCGCAAATGTGTTGGTGTCTGGTGTATGAATATGAGTGTTTCTCACACAATAATCTAGACAAAGAGGTGACCTGTGGGTAGAACGAAAGGTCCTGCGCACATCAGCACTCTCGAAAGACAACCACACCGTCCCCCCTCATACCGATATTCGAACTCTAGATTGCTTGAGACAATTTTGAAGATATGACCTTTCAGAAAGGCACTGTTTTAGTACATATTCTAAGCCAGTTCCGCCATCTCGGTAGGCTTTTAAGAAAAAACAAGGTAATGAAAAATAGAGTAAGAAAATTTAGCAAAACGTCTAATACTATTTACAAATTTCAGTATACAGTGTACATTTCTTAACGAATTACAAAGCTTACGAACTAAACGTGATTTATAGGAAGTCAATATCTGGCAATATAATCATGCAGTAGTGCTGCTTCCGTTTTAGTAATATAGCGATGGGAGTGGATTGAGTTTTGAAGAATCGGGTAGCAATTTTTTGGCTTCTTTTTTAGAAAAGTAGTTATCTGACCTAGGATATTTTAGAAGAATTTTATTTTCATATAATATATGTCATCAGATGTCTTTAAGAAAAATAGTGGTGCTAAATAAGCACGTACTTTCTCGCCCGTATTTTCACGCAAAATTACGCAGTAAGTACTCAAATTTTCGAAAAATTGTACAAGACCTCATTTCAAAATATATCTTTAAAAAACAGATTTTACTAAGGAAAAAATCTATATCTTTAATATTTTAGTTGTAGGAAGACTCCGAAAAAAATTGCACTTTTGTAATTTTCGAAAACTCAAGGTTTTCAACTAACGTAAAACCTGATTTTGAAAATGTCCCAGATGCTTCATGTAAAGTACTCCCCAATTAAAATATTAGTTTTAAATTCAAGAAGCCGCGACACCAGTCAGATCGAGTAGGGAATATCAATTTTGGAGAAAATAGGCTGAACGGGTTAGCCACTACCCTTGTTCACGGACGGACAGACGTTTTGCCGTCATTCAATTTTTCGGTATCAAGGACCCACAAAACGTAAACTCTGGCTCCACCACGTGTTAGAGGACTTTTTTCCTAAATTTAGCAACAGGATTTATCCACTTCTTCGTTACCAGGGCCCCGTAATATGAGTTTTTCTGCCAAAAAATTCGCCGTTTTATTGCACATCATTACATAAGTCTCTCTCTACTGTGTCGTGACAAAGTAAAAGTGAACCAACATGTGGTTTGTCTTTATTAAAAGCTATAATGGTTAATATTTTATAATACAGTTTCTTGTGTTCAAAATCAAGAAGACGTTCCTTGGTCTTGCTTGGTCGAGTTCTTTTACGCCATTTCTGAACTCTAAATATGAAATACACGGACACCATGGCCGAGCAGGCTTAAAAGTTACGCAATAAATTACACACTTTTAAGCGTTGTAACTCCTGATGAGAACCTGTTTAAGCCTGGTTTTATATCTACTAAAGCTGAGTTTTCTCAACTGATACCATTTCTACTTGGATCGACAAACGCACTTCCTGGCTGCGCCACTGCGAATGCCGCGTGCGACGACTTAATTTAGCTCCAGCGACGTGCATGGAGCACCAGCGGAGCCGTCTACACATGAGACACACGTGTGATCGAATAATGGCTCTCCACAAAAGTCATGAAAGTAAGTCGCGCAGGTAGTACGGCTGCAGAGATATAAGCAATAATTCTGTAACATGTTTGCGTTTCATAAGATTTTCTCAAACAACCTCCCCTTCTAGGAGGCGAAATATCAATATTCTCCAGGGGGGACCTTCAAAATTCCGGGGAAGGTCGTATTGATGTATGAAACGAAGACCACATCCGCTTAAGCAGCTTAGCAAGAATAAATCATTAAAATGTTTTTGAGAGAGGTTTTTTCTCGATTTCTTTGATTCCGCTTTCGATTTTCCAGATTTGATTGATTCCGCTCGATTTGAACAATTCAGTGTGGAAATCAGGAATAAGTTACCTAAATATAATTTTAATTGTGCCTGACATGCACAAATAACTTTTTCCAGGAGGGGGTATCCATTTCTCAAGAGGAAGACAATTTCAGGCATCACTTCTTCCGTCACTTCCCATCCTCCCCTTCCTGAATCGATTTTAAAGACGATTCACGTCAAACAGTGCCTGCCTGACTTAGGTGCGCTCCAGGCTGTGAAATGTTTTAGCGCCCTTTTAATTTGCTTTTTTAAAAACATTAAAGCTATTTACAACATTTTGAATAAAAATTGTTGTACGATATTTGTGCAAATTCGATGTGTTGAACGATATTTGTGCACAATATTTGCCGAGGCAAATATTGTGAGCGTAAAAATAATTGATTATACGTAAACGTATGAATACATCTCACCTCGATATTGATTTAATAAATATATGATAATTTTGTATTCATTTTATCTGTATCCATCAATGCATATATTTAATTCATTAACACTTTCTTTTGTTACAAGTATGAAAAGAAATATCTCTATAAAAAAACATTCAAAAGTTCGCCTTATGAAATTTTGCATCCGCTGAAATTCGCCCGCCCTAAAAAGTTGCGCGCTCCAGGCTGCAGCCTACTCTGTCAGTTCAGTAATCTGTCACTGACGTCAAACAAAAAAGGAACTTTGCTTAGGGAGCAGGGATTGGCTCCCTCCGTCTGGATCCGCGGATCCCGAAGGGCAGGCCGGCTGCGCCGTCTAGCTCCCGCCTAGCGCGCGTGCTCTTGAGTCGCTGCTGACATTTCCCGGCGCGGTGTGGCACGGGGCGACCGGCGCGGGCGGGGCGTGGCGGGGCAGGGCGGAGCGGCCCGGCGCGGGGCGGCTGACCTTCCGCCGGCCGATGGCGTCACTCACCGTTCCGTTTCGCTCCGCCCCGCAACGCGCCGCGCCGCGCCGCGCCGCGCCTCAAGGCGTGCTCCGATCCACAATAGCCGCGGTGCAGCGGAGCACAATGGTTCCAAATGGGAAAAATTTCATTAAAAAAACAATTCAACGAAAGCAACCAATACATTAACCCAGGAATCGCAAAATGCCTGTCATTGAAATTAAAAGTGAGGTAGCGGATACTATACGAGAAACAACCGAGAATTATAAAATAATTGCACACAACTTAACAGTCGTATACAACGCGTGAAATTATGATGCGAAAATGTTGTATCTGAAAAAAATCTATTTTTAATGTTTTATACTAATTTTTGATTTCAATTTTCATTAATTAATTAAAATTTTAATACTTAATTAGTGTGTATTAAAAGCGGAAACTGAAATAAAGACGGACATTTCTATAGTGTACATACTAATTGCATTAGAATAAAATATTTCTGCAAACGAAATACGGGCATCTGACATAAAAATGAACAAAGAAAACAGGAACCTGCGATTGAAGCGAAACAAAACGTATTCATTGCAAGAACTTTTATTCTCTTTTCTACATTTACGTTTTTACGGGGTTAGATTAGCTAAAATGCCGCCTTGGAAGTAACGAAAAATGTGCGGCTCGGGGGCATTCGGCCCCTCTACGCGGCGGGACATGGCCCCCACGGGACGGGGCGGGGCGGGGACACGGCGCGCGCTCGCTGCACGCAGAACGACAGGGTTGGGGAATAATGGCGGGGATAGGGGCGGCGAAGGCTTTGCTTCTTTCATAGCAAGCATTGTTTTGTAATTTCACTCGTTTAATTCAAAATAACTACATTGATCATATCACATTCTAAAATAAGATTCCCATTGTGAATACGTTTCCTTTATTTCAAGCTAACCATTTTTTTATTAGTTTAAAAATATTTATGAAGGTTGGAGTTTCAATTGAAATTGCTCCTCCCCCTGAAATACTTGCGGGGTCCGCCGCTATGGAAGAGGGGAGGAGCAGAGGCGAATTACGTATTCGCTTCACTACATAACCAATCACTTGCTTAGGGTTCCTGCTGAATAGGGACCCCAATAATATTTTAAAGTTTTATAGGGTTTCGTTAAAATGTAAAAGTAATTATAACTAATTTTATTGACGACATAAAAAACTCATTAAAAAGAGATTAATAATTTAAATCGTAAATAATAAATAAAAAATGTGACAAAATATAGTTGAAAATTCTTTAAAATTACATTCGTATTTTATATTGTATTTATTATTATTATTATTATTATTATTATAACAATGACAACAATAATAATTTTATAAATTAAAAAAAAGTATAGTTTTAATTTTGATTACGCATGTTCAGGATTCAATATAAAACCGGCCCTGGAGGGAGACTGAAAGACCCACTGTGATGTGGCCCTTGTTGGAACATAATCGAGTTGTGCTGCTGAAATAACATTATTTAAATTTTATGTCGATTCAATTCAACAAAGTGCTTCACGATGCTGGGGCGGTTTTTTGTACACAGGTTCAGTTATGGTTCATAAAACTGACGAATTGAAATAGAATCCCAAACCAGCTAATGTAGATTGAATTCCAACACATAAATAGTATTTAAATAAATCTGTATTAGGAAGACTATTTAGTTTTTACAAGATAATCTGTCGCATCCGCAAAAGAGGATAATGAACGGCAAATTTTATGAATGAATAAGTCGCATAATCACTTACTCATACATTTTTTCATCGGTTAATTAATTATTTCTTCATACAAGCAACACTTTAGCATTACGACATATAGGGGCGGTTCCAGAGACATATTTTGGGTGGGGAAAAATTCAAAATGATTTGGTCGAATGTGCAATATTACAGATTTTGTAAAATGTCGCAGGCTACACTCAGCTCATGCTGCGATACGATTTTATTCGTTTTAATGATTATCCGAAAAAAAATTCCTTGAAAGTCTCGTGTCCAGTTAAAATTAATAGTTACTGAAACATTTTACGGGAGGAAATTTCCTTCATTTGGCTCCCCGTGGATCCGCGCCTGCAACAGGTGAAGATGGAGAAGCAGGCAGAAGCAGCGAAGTAACAATAACACCTTTAACGAGCGCTCTTTTCCTGACACTTAGGAACGAAGTTGGCAGGTGCGGTACGATACGCTTTAGACAAATGGGCAGCACATATCGAGGCTGACGAAGTTCAGGAGATACGCATGCACGAAAAATGAATGAGAAATCAACACACAGCGCGGTTGCAGAATCTACTGCAAACCTTGCCGACGGGAACAAAAGACCAGAAAGATTTAAATGAATTTCTACTCAAATAGGATACATACTTTTAGAGAAATAATAATTCGCAAAATATATTTTCATATACAATACATGTACACGAATTTCAGAATAAAAATGCAAGGAATAAAAGCGGCGATTGTCCAAACTTGTAACGAGCCAGAAATCGCCCATGTCCCTATGCAAACTGATTAACTCTTTGGTAACCGTCCTTATCAAAACAATCGAAAAAACAGACTACGGAAAATCTAAAACAATTCTTTGTGGGATGTTTTCCTTACTTCTCGTGTGTTCTCGTCCTCGCCACTTGATTAGGATGCAAATGTGATACTTGATGATGCAATGCTTCATAATGCAGTCCCAAGAAAGAGCGTCGTGGTTTGTGTTCAGATTCAAACTTCTGACTGGAGGGTGGTAACTTTGAAGAACCATCTCATCCTCTATTGAGGAAGATAATTCGAGTAGATTTCGTCTTTTCACGATTTTCTTTGATTTGCAGTTTCCGGTGACGTCATTACATCTACCGTCTGGAGGTCAACTTTTATATTCATTTGATTTATAGAGAATAATAAATCAAGCATCGATAGTAATGATTAATTATTGAAATATATATTAATAAAGATGAAATTTATATTGTTTATACAATGCCTATAATACCTCCCCACCATACAGAAGAACATAATCTGAGAAAGAATACATAATTTTTCTTTACTTCTTGGATCTCAAAAGAGTGTGCCGCGGAAAAGAAATGTGTCACAAAATTAGGTGTATGATGGGAAAATAATTTAATAACAACACATAACACTGACAGTGTATTAAATTTTCTAGAAATGTTATTTATTAACGACGAGACTAATTGTTCACAATAATATTTAACTGATCAAATAAAACTTTTCTGTCCATAATTACAAGGCTTGCTTCTACTCTTTGAGTCACAATGTTCCTCATAATAAAGGAGTGTGCCATGAATGGAAAAGATTTGAGTCTCTACAGGCCATGGCCTTCAACTATAGCCCACATAGATTTTTAAGTGAAGTCTGCACCTTTATAATCCATTACTTTTAATATTGATATCTTACAGTTTTCACAGATTTCAAACTTGATATCTATTTTATGTTACATAGAAGAATTTATATTATGTGTTCAAACGCCCGTGAATCACATCTCTGATCTGAAGCCATACATTCACCTGTGATATAAAAATATCAAGGTACTATAGTAATATCATAATGATTATCACGTACAAATTATAGAAAGAACAAGAATATACAAACGTACGGAAATATTCTGTCCTTTTGGAATCGATTCCGCAAACGAATGAAACACCCGTAAAAAATAAAGAAAATTAAATCTATTACAAATGACACACTACTTCCTTAAATTTTGGAACCGTGCCTGATTGTCTGCGAGTTTGTAAACCACTTTGTACATCGTTTAGAGACATTACTTTAGGAACATAATTTGGATATTTTGCTAGCATCACTCAGCATCCGTTGGATAGTCATACAGGTATACTCATGGAGCAGAATGCAGCTCTTTTCATTTTAGTGATTCGATAAAAACTAACGCTTTCAGCACGACCAGTCCTCCGGCAAAGGAATACAAATGATTCCATTAATATTAATAACAGGGGTTCCTGGCACCCACGTCAGCCCTCACGTGCATATGCAGCTGCGGGCACCTTATTCTCAACGACCGCACAGTACGACGGCTTTCTGACGTCAATGGTCTAAACTCCCTGTACTACTCGAAAAAAATATTAGAAAGAGCAACTTAAGTCATTTAATTTTATTGAACTACAACACCCCTAACTAGTTTTTTCCCCATTAGTTTGAAATCTGCAACTGTGTGAACGAGTTACTAAATAAAACTTTGTAGAGCTGTTTCAGGATCGTTCCACTGTACAAGGGCCTTTCAAAATATAATGGAAAATATTTTGCAATGTTGTGTATTAACAAACTGAAGAAAAATATAGCACTAGTTTATAACGATTTTCAATGTTATTTATAGTAGATGATCAAGATATCATGTATTATGTAATATTTTAAAACAAATTTTCAACGAAATTTAAAATTAAAATTTTCCCCAGAGAATAGTCCACTCTCGCTCAGAGACATCCCGTGTGTGAATTAATATCGCAATCGGATCACGCGAAATTTTAAATTAGCATTAAAAACAACAACAATAGGAATGAAATTATGAGGGGGGGATGGAAGCTTCGTGTATTGGGAGGACTTACATTTAAATGCCAGCATTTCGATGCCGTGGCCGCAGGCGACCATTAGTTACACGACAATCCTAGTGGCTAGCTTCTTTAATCTGAGTTTATGTGATTCCCTCTTAATTCACCTGGATGTCCGACAGTACCCGGAACAACGGACCACGGACCGCGCGTGATCACTCCTTCCACACACAGTCCCCGTTCTAGCCATGAAGACCGAGTGATGGGCTGGCTGATCCTCCTTCGTCATATGATCGTGAAAATCTCCGACAAGCGGTGCACATCTGGGACGCAAAAGAGCTGCAAGTTCCTCGAGCCATTAAATATCTGATGGTGGGATTACCGAAATAATAATAATAATAATAATAATAATAATAATAATAACAATAATAAACAAACATATAAAATCAAATCTATTGCAAGTGACGGAACTGTCTGAAATAGCTTAGGGGAGCAATTGCAGCCATTGAACTGTCTCAGACCGGGATGTCATAGGGTTCGAGTCCCGATGGAGACAAATTTTCGACCTAACTAGAGAGCTCAGTCGAATTCAGTCGGTGTCTGGAGAATAATTCTAGCGGCCTGCTGGTATGATCGGTATTTTCCTACGGTTTTTCTGGTCAATACCCGGCGAATGCCGGAGTAATAGCTTAATAAACGAGTCACGAACCGCGAGCGATCTTTTCTTTCTCATTCTTGCCCCCTCCTCAACCCGTACACACACGCATTTAAACTTACAAGCACTGTACTATCACACGTATCGGGAGACCAGTAGCGAATAGAGTGTGTACCGCCTTAGGCGGCGCCCCGGGGCGGAGATACATGGAGGAAGAAACCTCCGAGGGTCTGTGTGTAGAGATCACGCTCTAGCGGAAGGAGATCTTTGCCACCTGTCGGGATGCAACATGCTCTACACTTACGGGACTACTGATATTAACAGTTGCGCGCCCCGAAACCCAACATAATCAATGAAACAACCCAAACGATGAATCGGAGCCGGTGCCTCAGTGCATCAACTGATGTCACTGCAGTACCTCTGACCGGGAGGACCAAGGTTCGAGTCCCGACGGCGGCAGGGTTTTCGACACTAACTTTTCAGCTAGGTCGAATTCAGTCGCTGTCTGGAGGAGAATTCTAGCGGACGGCTACTGGCTCGGTAGTTTTCCGTAGTTTCTCCGATCAACACGAGGCGAATGCATGAGCATTACAAACGGGCCACGGACCGCGCCCTATCTTTCCTTCCTTTTCCTATCCTCACCCCTTACATCCACACTTACACTAACATGCTCTACACTACCACAGATGCCGGGTGACCGGTCGGGCACTTAGAACTTGTCCCGGCTGGGACGGTGCCCCGCTGTTGAGAGATACCTGTTTGGGGAAAACAACTCTAGTTGACGGTAGGTCGTCGCCGGATCTCGCCATCCATTGAGGGAAGATCACCGCCACCTCCCGATGAAAAAATATGCACTACACTTACGGGACTAAAGACATCAGTAGTTGACGCGCCCGGAATCACTAACAATCAATCAATCCAAGCGATGAAACAGATTTTATTCCTCCTGACCTCTGACACCCTCACACTGCGCCGTCGGGGTCCTTCGCCCCCGTCGTTTCGTGTGATTATAAGGGGGCGGCGCGGGGCGGCGCGGCGGAGGGTTTCCAAAGCGGCGTGGCCGAGGGGGGCAGGGGCGCCAGGGGCACCGGGTGCGGCGTGGGAAGGCCGGGCTCGCGTGAGCCACACTCCCCCTGGGAGACCTCGCGTTGCTTGGGGCCCAAACCGCACTGCGGGAGCGAAAACGCCCCCACCACCACCGCCGCCGCCGCCGCCGCCGCCGCCGCCGCCGCCGCCACGGTCGTGTATTAACACCGCGGCGCTTTTATTAGGGATTATAAACGCCGTTTCCTAAGGAGAGCAATGACTTCAAACTGTTTCGTACAGAGCATTACACCTGTTGAGCGAGTTGCGTGTTGATTTTTTAGAGCGTGCCTATTTTTCTTTGCTTTGGTTACTTAAGCTAATCTGCAATGCTCGTGAGCCTTATAGCTTCTGTGGATTTAAGAAAGAATATACTAGACATAAAACGAGAGAATAAGATTGTAGTATACGCCAGTATGCATATTAGGGTAAATGGAATTATCTATTGAATTCAAGATCTGGATGAGAAAGATTCGAATTATTTCTCACTAACATTTTCACTAATAATTGTAAATATTTACTTGAAAAATACGATAATTATCAGAAATATTAATGAGTGGTAGTCCCACAAAATTTAGCTTATATAATTCAACACAATGCGTGCGTGATGTATCACTACTATTTATATCATACTCGTAATTCTGATTGCTCCTCTCTAATTGTACCTTTCGACTTAATTAGAATGGTCGATTTGCGGGCGAAGGCGTCCTTAGAACTGTATGGGATGTCTTGAATAACAGGTCGGAACAAACCAAGGCCTCTAGTTAGGCAACAACGTGTAACTTTTCCTGGAACGAATGGAGGAAAGCCGCATCGAATCCCTCCCAATCGATGCAGTTCTTTTGCAGACTCTCCAAGGGGAACTCCGGATTTATATCCTCCACGGTAACAAAGACGCTTCCGCAAACAAAAGGCCACTTCAGTGAATATTTATATGCATAGTAACAAATGAGCAGTACCATCTCCGGCGGCGGTCTCCATATACTATTCGTATTACGTAAAACCTGCTTATAAAGACGTAAGACCTTCTTCCTTTGCAACGGTGCTGTTTCCTAGTTCGGGGCTTGGCCAGATATCAGCATAGACGCAGTTGAAGTACTGCTAAACTCTTTCTAGATCCTGGAGGATTGGGGTCTGGATGAGACCGTGGAAACTACGGAACAGAGCAGCCAACCCCTAGACGTTTCGTCTAGGCGGTAGTCAGTTTCGTCCAGGTTCTTTGTGGGAGTTGAAAATACGCCACTGACGGACTTCGAACCTAGGATCTTCCAGTCTGTGAAGATTCTACTTGTGAATTCGGAACTACTCGTATTTAAATTGCCGCAAATAGCGGTCCCTTTTTTTTTACCTAGAAGCGTGAATGAAAGGAAAATAAGGTTTGAAACGAGATGATTTACTATGTTTAAATAATACTAAATACATTTTAATACGGAAACGTATTAATTTTTTTGACACAATTTGTGTAAATGCACCTTCACTACCACGAACAAGCTGGGCCTTAATGTGTTTAATATAAAGTTTATTGTAATAAGTTTACTCTATTTTTTGCGAATAATGTAAATCCTTTACTCTAACTGTATAATGCGTGACTTAAAATTTGATTCTTAAAATTAATTTACTTGTGGATTGAGCGGCGATGTTTTTAGTATTATACGTTGTATATAAATTACATTGTCAATATTTCATGTAATCGTGATATTTTGGGAATGATGGTACAGCAAGGACCAATAAGAAAATTAATTTATAATCTGGCCTGAAATATGAATCCTCTGAATAAAAGTATTTTGGGTTAATGTAGCTATGATCGTTCAAATTAGCATACTCAATTCTTCATTAATATTTTCTTGACTACACATCACTACCACACGAAAATACACACACTATTATTTAAGATCATAATTTTTCATTTCACTTTAAATCTTTTCCGATCGTCGAACGGGATGTTAAATTTCTTATAAACTCAACGACGGGAAGACACCTTCGACATGAAATATACTTCTCATTTCTTACAGAATCTCTACTTCCTTATTTCCTCCTTATTTTAGCCGCTTCGACTACATACGACAACGCAAACCTCACAAAGATGGCGTCAAGAACACATTATCGTCACTTCTTCATTCAACACGTTTTTTGTTCGAGGAAACTTCACTCACAAACAACCAGTGATGTCATGTTTGACACTCACTCTTCCAACTTAGCATATACCGGTAATTTTACAAACAGTTTTTGAGTCCAACAAATAAAAGCTTCGCAATTGAACAGTGTGGGATTTACCTACACAAGAACACAAACAACGCGTCATGTTCCAATGACATTTTACGTACACAATATTAACCAATAATTGGACCGAAATATGAATTTGCATTACTGAAAATACCTGTTTATAAAGTGTCATGAAGAAGAAACGGAGATATATTATTAAGATTCACATCAAATGTGCCTATTGGGAGTATCTACTAAACAGACCAAAACAACAACAAGCAAGCAAACAAACAAACAAACAAACATCTTCCGCATACAAATAAGTGAAACCTCTCAGTAGAATGGATGGAGGAGTTCTGATTCCAAACACACATCTAAATAAAAACTAAAAAAGAAATAAAATGACGTTTGACACATAAATACTTCACCCTGTTAATGTCCAGAATATTATTTTTTAATTTTAATAAATACCTTTCTTCAACCTGCAAAACAACTACGCCGTAAACTGTTTGCTTTTTGAATAATTAAAATCCACTGTTGTAAGTTATGAGACACGATGCCCGACATGGGCGTACAAGCCACATCAACACGATGGTTTGGGAGACTGGTGAAAATAACCTGGTTGTTGCGCCTGAACTATGCTCAACCGTGGAGGGGCGACGTCCTATATACTTAACGGTGTAAAGGACGTAAATAGAAACACCAACATAATACGTTCTTTGGTTAAAACGTGAAAGCGAGAAGAAAATCACAAAATCCATAATAAACAATAGAATTACGAAATCCGTGGAAGACGAGAGTGATAACACAACATAAGGCGCGTATGCCAATGTATTAATAAAAATTTAAAAAAATTACTGACACAGCAATAACGATCGTCCAGAAAACTACTACGTCACTGATATTCTTTAATTTATCCTTGTAAGGGGAAGTGGAGTAAACTAAAACAAAATCCACATACTTGAACCTATACAATTTCTCCATAGTCCAAGAAATGTTCCATGGTATATGCTAAATGACGAAATTAACAAACAGCTAACCCAGTTGAATCTCTAATGAAATGGATAAAAAAATCAACACCTTTAAACGCCCTTCTTCAAACCGAGCCCAGCATAAATGATTTCAATATTGAACATCAAATTATCCTTCCCCACGAATCCGCTCATGACATTCTAAGGACTTACGACATCTTCCTTATTCAACTTCTCTGAAACAATTCTCTAAGCTAAACAATTATTAATGTAGCAATTTTACATATTTAGAAGAAAAGTGAAATTAATTAATCGATCTTGAAAGTGGTAGGAAAAAATATTAAGAGGTTCCTTTCTGGGGTAACCTCAAAATATTATTATATTACATAATTTATGTGAAAAAGTAGCGTTCGGAACTTGGGAGACAAAATCCCCGGATAAGGAGAAAAATAAACAATAAAAAAGAGTAAAAAGAACGAGCAATGACTCCTCGCGCATTAAACATCCTAACGCTAACCCTTTCAGTGTAGCGAGTTAACCTCCCTGCGCAGTGTTGAGAATTTAGCTGCGTAACAACGGTACGCGTTTTACTTAGCGCAGACAAAGCGCAACGAAATCTGATTATCACGGAGCGTGCTAAATTTACCGTGCTTATTCGCTGGGAAGGAGATCGCCTATCTGCGCCCAGGCTTTCCCGCTTCCGGAAGCAACACTGGGCCACGTGCGGGCGTGGACGCGCCGGCGGCGGCGGCGGCGCCAGCGTCGAGGAAGAGAGGAAGGGGGAGGAGGAGGAGGAGGTGGCAAAGGCAACGAGCGGAACACTTCCGCCCCTGGGGAGGCGTGTCGCTCTCTGTCGTCGCCCCCCCCTCCCCGAGTCGCAGCGCAGCGAAGGTCGCGCAGCGGAAGTAGCAAATCGTTACCTCAAACCGGAATCAAGGAACAATCTGAGCGAAACGAAGGGATGAAAATTGGAAACAATTAAAATACCTATTGATTGAATTCCGGAATAGTGTTGTAATTTCAGATCCAAACGTTTAATGCAAGTTTACAGAACTGATTTCAACGTCTACAAAATATATTTCGTGGTAGTGGTCACAGAAATGTGTATATTTGCTTGCCGAAGTTTTTTGGACTTTATTTGTTAATCATCAGGGGTTGCTCACGTTATCATCTACTAAGTGAGTTTCATTGACTCTCCACCATTCAGCACCATGTTGTTCACGTTTAGTAATGTTTGTAAACTTGTATAATTAGCAAGGTTTGATGATGTAAAAAATATTTCTTCTAAACACCAAGACAATATTAAATTTTTAATTATAAAGATATTATAAACGTAAGAAGTAATAATTAAATTGGCAAAATTAATGCAAACGAGTACAAATAAAAAATTATAAAGATAATTTTGTAAATATTGTTTTAGAAATGTATATTAACTTGAAAATTTTATTAAAGGAAAGCAGAACATCACAACTATTATTAGAAATCAATGTGCAAAGGGTGGCGGAAATGGTAAAATGAAAATAGATGTCCAGAACAATATTAATTTAGACATTCAAACAGACGAAAGTGTATATTGCACTAATAATATAACACGTCATTCTGAGAAAGATTTACAAAGTAAGTTGTTATGTAGATTCTGATTTCCTGATTACAGTTTTGAAACGAAACGACTTCCCGAGGGCACATTACATGCGGTGTAATACGTACGAGGCGGTTGATGTCAGTCTACGCAGCAGACGCTAGGCTAACAGGAGGGAAACTTTTAAACTACATTTTCCCTCCGCAAACATGAATATTGATTTCATACCTAGAAACAATTCCGAAACACCTCTTCGAAGAATGGATGTCGGAATTTGTTTCCCTCACTTCCGTGCACGGCACGCTCAAACCCTACTCATCAGTCACGTCAACCGTAACCACCTTTCGGTTTGACGTACACGTCTTCAACGCACACGTTTATAAGCGATTCTCCACAGCAGACTGAATCAAACCGGGAAGAGAATATGAGTATCGAGTGGAGTCCCTTGCAACGAGCTAGAACGAACATTGGATCTAAAACAATGCAGTTCGTTGCCCCTGTGCAGCAGGTGGCGTGGACGGAGGCGGCGTCGCGGTTCCTAGAAGCGCGAGCGCGCAACCGGCCGCTGCAACGGTCCGCGCGGTCCGTCTCTGCGAGTACGCAGGCCGCGCACCGCAAGGCGAGCGCTCCGGCGAAGAGCGCGCGTGATTGACCGGCCGGCGCGCCTGGGGGCGGGGCGGGGGACGGGGTATGCGCCGTGCGAGGCGGTCGTCCGCTGTCCCTGCAGCGGCAAGTCCTACGGTTCCCGATGGTGGAGGATTTTCGATATCTATGCTTCGATTTTTATATAGTGGCCGTTGACATTCGGTTATTGTAACATCTCCTGCCGGTCGTCCGCTGTTCCTGCAGCGGTAAGTTCTACGGTTCCCGATGGTGGAGAATTTTCGATATCTATGCTTCGATTTTTATATAGTGGCCGTTGACATTCGGTTATTGTTACACCTCCTGCTGGTCGTCCGTTGTCTCTGCAGCGGCATGTCCTATGGTTTCCGGTGGTGGAGGATTTTCGAAACTAGCTACTCTTCGATTGATTGATTACTGATTCTGGGCGCGTCAACTAATGAAGTCATTAGCCCCGTATGTGTAGTGCATGTTTTTCATCGAGAGGTGGCGGTGATCTCCCCCCACTGGATGGCGAGATCCGGCGCCGAACTACCATCGACCAGCGGGGTTTTCTCCAACTAGGTATCTTCCACCAGCGGGGCACTGCCCAAGCCAGAACAAGTTCTAAGTTCACGACCGGTCTCCCGGCATGTGGGATAGTGTAGTGCATGTTAGTGTAAGGGTGTGTAAGTAAGGGATGAGGATAGGACAAGATAGAGGAAGGAAAGATCGCGCGCAGTCCGTGACCCGTTAGTAAGGGTGCTGCTCCGGCATTCGCCTGGTGCTGATAGGAGAAACCATGGAAAACAACCGATCAGAGCAGCCGGCCGCTAGAATTCTCCTCCAGACAGCGCGCGTCAGTATTCGACCTAGTTCACAAGCTAGTGTCGAAAATCCTGCCGCGGACTCGAACCTAGGACCTCCCGGTCGGAGGCACTACAGTGACATCAGTTGATGCACTGAGCCACCGCTCTCGTAGCTACTCTTCGATTTTTCGATAGTGGCCAATAACATTAGGTTATTGTTACACCTCCTGCCGGTCGTCCGCTGTTTCTGCAGAGGCATGTCCAACGGTTCCCGATGGTGGAGGATTTTCGAAACTAGCTATTCTTAGATTTTTCTATTGTGGCCGATGACATTCGGTCATTGTTACACCTCTTGCCTTATAAAATGAATTTTTGTAACAGTGGTAAGCACATTTTTGAGGCCACGAACCCCGTCGAGAAGGACGTTTGCGAATTAATTAAAAAGATTCATTTTATGAGACAGGAGGTGTAACAATGACCTAATGTCATTGGCCACTGTAGAAAACTCGAAGTACAGATTTGGTCGATTTCTATCGGTCGGCTGCACTTATCGGTAGTTGTCCGTGGTTTCTCTGGCCAATACTAGGCGAATGGGGAACAGCACCGTATCAAACGGGCCACGGACCGCGCGCGATCTTTTCTTTCTCTTCCTTGTTCTATCCACACCACTTACTTACATACCCTTACACTTACATGCACTACACTTCCACACATGCCGGGAGACCGGTCGGGAGCTTAGAATTTGTGTCAGCTGGGGCGGTGCTCCGCTGGTGGGAGATACCTGGTTGGATAAAACCCCGTTAGCCGACGGTAGGTTGGCGTCGGATCCCACCATCCAGCGAGGGAAGATCACCGCCATCTCAGGAAGTAAAAACATATACTACACTTATGGAAATAATGACCTTAACAGTTGATGGGCCCGGAATCACTAATCAATCAACCAATCAAACCGTCCAATACCATCCGAATGCCGCAGCAGTACGCTAACAAACGTATCACACACCGCGCGTGATCTTTCCTTATCTTCCTTGTTCTATCATCTGCTCTTTCTTGGACACACTAGCGTACATTTACACTTGCACCACATTAGCACACAAGTGTAGAGACTGTTCGGAAGCTGAGAGCTTGTCCCGGCTGGGGCGATGGCGCGCAGGAGAAGATTCCTGGATGAGGAATCCCTTGGAAAGCGTCGTCTAATTTGGTGTCGGATCTCTTCACCCAGCGGGGGAGGAACACCGCCACCTCCAGATGTAAAAACACTCACTAGATAAATAAATAAAAAATGAAAAAGAACTAACGACATTATTCTTGACAAATGAAATTGCTTTCCACACCAAGGAATTATATTATACGAGGTAATTTTTAGGTTGGGTGAGGTTGAAACAGGGTGACAATTGGCAATTTTCTCCATGGGGGAGAGGGGGACCTTCAAAACCACACAGGGAGGGCGAATCTACGAATTGACAAAAAAAAAACGATGACCATTTTCGCTTTTGCAGCCCAGTCCGAATAAATCCTAAGAATGCGGGATTTGAAACTACAGAATTCTTGGAAATTTTTGTGTCAATTTCCTTGATTAGAACATCTCAAAGAGTGGAAATCATAAAGAAAGAGGCACATAAAAATGTATTAAGTTTGATCGTGTTGGGGGACTATTGAATAGTTATCATGCACTTTTCCTACTTTAATAATATTAATTATTTCTTGTGAATACATACATCTGCTTGAAATGAAAATAATTTCATTCATTTATTTACAGATTAATTATTTAATTACAAATTTAAGCTTGGAATCTAATTATTTCTAGCTGGCGACACATACTATAATATTGTTGCTACAAGGGTCATTGGTGCGTGGTGATTACATTACTCCAGATGAAATGCATCGAGTGTTCATGTAGATAACTCTAATCGTTAAGTTAAGAAGGGAGTAGTGTGACTTAGCATCAGCCTGACGTTGAGACTGACTTCACTGTCACTTCATTGAACAGGCTGAGTAGGTCTGGGAGCTGCTCTGAACTAAAGAGAACGAGGAAACACTTCGCGCCTCCGCTGAGATTTGAATACCAGATGTCTATCCGGTGCAGTCATCGCATCAAGTAAACTAGAAGCGGTTTGAGAAGACATACATTAATCAAAGTTTAATGATAATAGGCAAATTCAACACTACTTTGTAAGTTTGATATTCATTAAAATGTTTACAGTATGCCAATGATGCATTTCTCAGAGACAACTTCGCAAGTAAAATTAAAATAATAATTTGAATTTATCCTTACATTCATTGATACTTCATTTAATTCTTTTGTCAGGTTTATTATCGATTGTCAAGTAGTCTAATAAATTATTTTCATTCTTCATTTCTTATTCACGCAATAATCACGCATTTCTTATTCACGCAATGGTTCAAGGAAACAACTGTTACCACTGTATTGTCTCTGACCGGAAGGTCCTAGGGTTCGAGTCCCGACAGAGGCGTATTTTCGACACTAGGTACTACATAGCTGGGTTGGATTCGGGCGCTGCCTAGAGGAGAAATCTAACGGCCGGCTACTATGATCGGTAGTTTTCCGTGGTTTCTCCGCTCAATAATAGGTAAATGCAGGAGTAATACCTAAACAAAAGGGCCGCGGATCGCGTCACTCAAAATACTCTATGTAATCCTAATACTGTTCTAAAATTTTTTCAATAGTAGACATACTTTTAGCACCTTGTGGTGTATCAAAAACGCGTTCAATATTTCAATTACCTATTCTAATCTTTTATATTAAATTAATACTTCAACTTCTCTCAGACAAACTTACTTTGTATATTCGTCGTTAGATGTAGAATATTTGAGTTTGAGAACCACCGCATTAGTGACTAAAAGCGATGTTTATGTTACCAAGAACAATGAAAATAAAAAAAAACTGTTTATATAACCATAATGGATAAAAAATACGAAATAACCTAACCTAATCGAAACTATAGTTGATACCCTAATTGATTGCTTGGCAAATAAATAAATAAATAAATAAATAAATAAATAAATAAATAAATAAATAAATAAATAAATAAATAAATAAATAAATAAATAAATAAATAAATAAATAAATAAATAAATAAAATAAAAATGAAAAGAAAATAAAAAAAGAAAAGAAAAGGCGCCGTATCCGCTAAACTCTCCCGCGGGCATCTCTTGGCGCTGCGGCATCATCGTCGCCCTGGCGAGCGCTGAGGAGCGCAGAAACCAGTTCCCACAAATGGCGACATCCGCTCGGGGCGACGCGCGAGCTGCGAGGCGGCGGCGGCGGCCAGTGCGTTGGGCTGCGTGGACGCCCCGTGGGCGCCGGCCGCGCAGTGGGCACTCACACAGGGCCTCCCGCGCGCAACCCGTTCCTTTTGCAGCTTTTGCAACTACAAAATCTATGTAGGGCTATACCTACTTATGGATTGTAATGGGAATGATTGATTGAATTATTGATGGGAACAATAGATTAACAACATTTTAATTATTTGGGCTGTGATATCACATACGATTATAGTGATGATATGAAAACAAAATTAGAACGTTTCCAACATACTTGTGGAATAATAAACAAATATCTTCGCAATAAGACTAGAAAAAGAGACACTGTTAAAATTTTATAAAGTCATGGCAGTACCACAACTGCTTTACGGGTGTGAATCATGGACATTAAGAAAACAAGATAAAATGAAGATACAAGCCTTGGAAATGAAATTCCTCCGGAGAGTAAAACGCTGCACCCTAGTGGACAAAATAAAAAACGACGATATAAGACAGGAACTTAATATATTTTCTATCAATGAAAAGGTAAATGAATACAGATCACGGTGGGTACAGCACTTAGGAAGAATGTATCACGAAAGGATCCCCCGACGTGCCTTTCTGTACAGACCACGGGGAAGAAGGGACATTGGCCGTCCACGACAGAGATGGTGTAATGAAGCCGGAACAGGGAATTTCCCTAATCCGTGAAGTGAAGAAGAAGAAGAAGAAGAAGACAAAGAACAATAGATTAAATGAAATACATTTTTCACTTACAAACTTTCAAAATTCCATGAGTGAAAAATGGTGCTATTTGTGCACTCTGTGAAACAAATTTTAAGGGGCCGTTGTTATCGAAGAAACAGGTCGAAGCCGTTGATCTCAACGGTAATATTTATTGCTATTTTATAACATGTTAATTTTCATGTTTTAGATGATTTCTATATCGGTAAATTAAATTACACTTGATTTAGTTATACTTTCGACAAATTATACTTGCACATCGCTGAATTAATAGAAGGATAAAATAAAATATCATTGAAAGTTAAAATAGATTTTAAAAAGTTAAAAAGATAATTTACAGAATTTAATAATTTTATTAGATTAAAAAGTCATAAAAAATTAAACATTAGTGTATTTTCACGGCTTGTGGGCCAGAAGTTTTACTCTGCCGAAAATACAAAATTTGAAGGTACTTTTCAGACATAGAAACAAAAAAAATCCATTCTGGTTTTTTGACGTTTCCGTTTTATTCTTCTTTTTGTCCCAGCGTTTGCACCCGCGCAGTTTGCACCAGTGTGCGCCGCGCGGCCGCCGGCGGATGTCGGTCGCTGACGGCGGCACGCATTCTGTGAATAAACGCGCCGCGTCCGCGGCTTACCCGCGTGCCCTCCCCGCCGCGCCGCGCCTTTCCGCCGCGGGGGCAAAGGAAAGACCACTGCCCCCTGGAACCGAGTCATCAGCATCGTCCGTGGTTTCAGAAAGGAAGTGTTTACTAAGCCTCTTGCAAATTGGAGCTCGCAGAGGAAGGAAAGAAACGGACATTCTGTGGAACATTGCAGTTTTGTTATTACTAAGTTTTAAAAACATTATATTATTCGACCAGAACAACTACATTAATAATTTATTATGCATTTAGGCCATATTTTATTCTCAACTTAAGAATGTCTTGAGTTCGTTATGGGTTTTCTACACCGTGCCTCTCCATTTAATTAGAGTAGTACGCATCAAAGTTCTTTGCAAATGTATGCTGCATCCAATCTCTTTCTGTATTTTGAATACATTCACCATCACCATTTTAGTACGCTGATTTCACTACAACATGCCATGGACCGTGCTTTATGAAGATAAATTTTATTGTTCACTTCATTTAAATTTTACTCAAACGAAATATAAATTATATTTTATAACTATACAATATTTTGTGGAAAGTGATTTTAGAGTTTTCATTAATATTTTTCAATTCCTCTGTTCCTATTCCTCCACAGTAAACTGTGCTTACCATCGCCCTCCTACTGCAGTGCCAACTTCGCCATGTCATCACATCGCGACTTTCCGATGGAAATGTTTACGAAGCTTCTTTAAAGTATCAGATTCGAGCTACTGTGTATGTTTGACGTGTCTACTTTACTTGACAGGCTTAAAATAGATGCAGGAAGACATTTCCACGATTTGAGAGTTGCTTATGTTGGAACAGTCTTACTTATCGATTATATACATACAAATATAATTTTGTAATGCGGTTTTTTGAGAAATTAATTAAGAAAATTGTTCTGTATCAGTCGTGTAATCTCCTTCAGCTTGGATTTAATCTCAAGGAATAACTATTTTAGGCTCGAAAATGTGTTAGCACTCATCAGACAAATCGTGATTAAAATCTCAGAGTTGAGATAAAAGTTGAAGACTAAAAAATTCAAAATAAAGAGTAAAATACTATCAGAATGACGGACTAAAGTAATGTACAGGACTAGTATATTATTTTTACTTAGTTACGAGTATATGTAAAACATTTGTGAAGCTCGCAATTAATATTTGACAGTTTCATTCTTGCTATCAGAAGTAACAAACAAACGGCATTACTTCTAGTTCTGAATGGAGATTTCCAAACGGTTTTGCATTCAATACGAGCTGTACGGACCCCTGTCCGGTGAAATTACGTTCCGTAAATAATGACCTGGCGTACTCTGCATTTGACGGACACCACTCGGGTTCCCGTTGCATCGAGCCATCGCATGTCACGCTTCAGAGTGCGTAAAGGTGAGGGGGCGTGCACAGAATGCGGGAGGGGATGGGAGGCGGGGGAGGGAGAGCGGGTGCGGGGGGGGGGGACGGATGAACCGTGATGTGGAGGGAGAAGCATGGGGATGTGAGGGGCTGGGGAAGCGTGAGCGAGGGAAACGAGGGGGCGGGAGAGGGGCGAGCCGACGGCCGGAGGCTAGACGAGCGGGGAGGAGAGGGAAAACGCTTCAAAAACATCCGCCGAAAGCTCAATAGACAGAGCATCCGCCAGGAGGGCTGTGTGCAATATTGTGCACACGTTTGCTAAATCGAGAATATGCAGAGAGGCATCAAAATATCACTGTGTGACACACGGGAGGGCAAATGGTGTCTATTTAGGGTAAAAAGTGTTTTCGGGATGTAAAACGCAACTCGATGAGACAGAAAGATGTGATTTGATTTTGGTTAATTTAACATTGTGAAGGTCTTGCCAGCAGCATCTATAGAACAGTTTCGTATTAATGTCTTCTAAAAATTGATAATTCATGGTTTGGCTTGATGTACAAGAAATTGTTTAATCCTTATATAGTAATCGAATAACCTCCGTCCGTTCGCCCATCAGTCCGTCACT